>LVLI01000680.1:0-51005 GCA_001687465.1 Halocafeteria seosinensis
GTTCGTTGCATGGACCATAATTTTCAAGATCGGAGATTCAATTTTCCGCCGGAGCCACAGTGTATACCTACTTCCCTTCCCATACGCATCCATCGACAGCAACAATAAAAAAGCAAAAAACTTGGATGCGCTTCCAATCCGCTAGGTTGTACTGTAGTTGATATGGATATTCCGACTGATTCGCATCTTGAGGTCGCGTGACACGTGTGTATCAAGTTGTACCATTGGTAGTATACTATCTACTATGGTGCTTAACATACCGGTTAAGTGTAAGAGGTCTTTCTGGGTGGTTGACTATCTATCAAACGCATTCATGCTTATATAACTACCTCTTAATTGGCATGTGATGAGAGGGAATGAGACCCCCGGGAATCTGTCACATCCATCCATTCATGTTTATTAGCAAGACGGTGTACTTACTAACGCAACATCACAATCAATCTTTTACTGATCGGGGTCTTCGGTGCTACTCTGCTGTTTGTTCAGACCCGAGAACTGAGGGGGGACGTATCCTTGCTTATTTCTTGCCGTTGACTGTTCTGACTGTTCGTGGATGTTGTTCAGTAATGCAGCGTTCCGCTGTGCCATTGACATAGCCACAGAAACGCCAGATGTTAAAGCTTCCATTCGATCCGAATGGGTAAGTGCCTGCCCACCAGCGGCTGCGTGGAAAAACAAATGCTGCAGGAGGAGCTGGATATGGACAATTGAAAGGTCCGTACCCCTTCTTCTGTGTTTCAAAAAACCTTCCACGGCCTCCATTATCTGTTGCTTGTCCCCGATTTCAACGTTTGAGTAATTAGAATTCAAGGCGATCCTAAAACTTCCATCCAAATACCGGTACTTAAAGTTGTACTGCAGCGATCAGTGATGCACTAGTTTTAGAAGTACATAAACAAACGAAGCTGGCAGACATCCGGTCTGATTAGGTAATTACTCACCAGCCGATTGCTTTCGCCACACCTGTCGAATGAATCCATTCCTGCAACATCTTCGTACACCTTGTCTCTGCTAAAGCATACTCCATATCGGGACACGCGGAGTTGTCCATCGCTCGAGACGCCTGCGCATCAGCATCAGCGAGGGAGCGTCTGGATCCAAAACTAGATTTAGGAAAAAACTAGACGCCGCCTTACTATGTATCTGTAGTGTGCATCACGAGAAGACATTAGAACTTCGAAAACGTGTGAACGTGTAGTGCCAAGACTCTCTAGATAGGTACCTACGTCGAAAGAAGTACAGCAGCAAGGCGCGATCATGACTGAAATTAGGGGAAGCGGTACGCAACAAAGCAAGGTCTTGTCAGGCTTTATGACAAACGTATATTCCTCTCCGTTGACCAAGTCCTGGCCCTCGGGTATGTGAACCTGCAGGTACATCGTTCATCGTGCTCAAAAATGCTCCTTACATGCCGCCTCAATTGTCTAGTCCGACTTACAGTAGAGCAGTCCCATATGGGACAGAGCATTTTGCAGTAGACACAGCGACTATAATACTGCCGCAATTCTGTTGAAGTCGTCATCCCTGCGCTTCTACACCCAACACCCTAGGATTCGTACACTCACTGACAGCTGCTTCTGGGCAGCATGTATTCAGCAGTTCTTTGTGCCGTGGAGACGGAGCCAGAATTTCTCCAGTGCTTCACTCCAAAGGAGAAACCAAATGTCTTTTCCAAAGAATTGAATAGTATGACAACCCGCATACAGTCATCAGAGCTATGGTGCCTGCTGCTCCCTGGGACGCTTGCGTCCTCTCGTGCCGGTCGCACGTTCACATGCAAGGAGTGGAAGTTCCACAGACACGGTGGTCGAAAAAAAAAAAAAACAGGAACGATGGTTCAGCAAAATGTGTTGGCATTTCTTATTACTGCGTGATCGGCAGCCGCCAGAAATACTCTCAGATGCGTTCAGCTGAGCATCTGCAGTGCTGGCAACTGCAGTGCTGGCAACTGTTTTACTTTTGCTTTGAAGTGCTGTGAGTTTTCCAAGGTGCCATACACTACTTATCCCAAGTTCAAGAAAGTGTCGACTAAGTCGTGAACCGTTATCGCCCTAGCTCTTCATGTGCAATCAGGATATTAAATCTGATAAGAAGGGGGCGGCTCCTCGGGCTGGTACGCTGATGATGTTGTTTGACCTTGCGAATTGCCAGTGTAGGTCGAGTCAGCGTTGTGCGGAGAAGCCATTGGTTCTGAGGATACACCTGAAGAATATTGCTCCGTATACCCTCCTTCCGTGTAGAAGGCATTGTTGCCCTGATTCGCGTACTGAGAGCTGAAATGGTGTTGCTGCTGATACTGCTGAGTGGGATCTGATGCGTTGTTTCCAGTAAATTGAGTCTGCATATTGGCTCCCATTGGCGACTGCTGTGGAGCACCCATCGCATTTTGCTGTTGTAGCAAATGAAGAAACTGGGGCGGAACCTGTCCTTGTGCATTTGCACCCATTGCCATTCCTGGTTGTTGTTGGCCCGCTATACCGGTATTCGTCGCCGCTGGATTCTGTTGCTGAGCCATCAACACAGCTTGAGAAACTTGAGAGGAAAGCAACTCCATCTGGTCTGTATGGAAGAGCGCTGCTCCACCACTCGCTGCATCGGAGAGACATCGACGAATAGGAGGCCCGGGGATCCGCGGCAAAAATACATACCCATTCTCCTCTGCTTTAAGAATGTGTTTACTGCTTGCATGGCTTCTTGCTTCTCACCAACACTTATGCTGGAATATCCAGAATTCAAAGAGATGCCGTCAGCTCCGTCCGAAAGTTTGTACTTGAAATTGTACTGCAAGCGATACATTAAAACCGATATAGGATGAAGATCCGTAACTTAACATATGTTCTTGTCCACTCTCTACCCACGGCCGAATTGCCATCATTGTACGTCACCGAAGTATCCATGCCCACTATGTCTTCGTAGCTCGTCTCGCTGCTAGTACAGACACCATACCGAGCGACATGAAGCACTCCATCCTTCGAGACACCTGGACGGGGGCGGATTCATAAGGCAACATGAACAACATGGTTACTCAGTCCCCACTTACTATGTACCTGCAAGAGTAGGAACGCGTTAGGAAGGATAAAGAAGGGATCATCACGAAGTACTGCAGTACACGTACGTCGAAGGATCGGCAGCAGCATGGTCCGCAAACGCAGGAGATCAATGGAAATGGCACAATATAGAGCGTAATCTTGTCAGGCTTTACAACAAACGAGAATTCCTCTCCATTTTCCAAGTCTTGCCCCTCTGGTACGTACAACTGTTGTCATACTATATCACATACAGACTGATACAGTACACAGTACGTTACATACACTCGTGAATGCAAAGCTTACCTCCGAGCAATCAGAAATGGGACAGAGCATTTTACAATAGACATTACTGCTATATTGTTCCTTCAGTTCTCTGTAGCTCATCTTGCTTTGCCTGTGATGGACGTATCGAGCCTGCACTGTATGGAGTGGCGGAGGAGGTGCGTTCGAAGCTCAGCGAGGTCCCCGGCTGTCTTACGCTACAGCCGGCTGGACTCGAATCCCCCGACGGGGGTAATAGAAATGCTACTAGCAGAATGAAGCAGTTTAACAAACCAACAGTGAAGACCAAACTATACACTGGAAAGGATAAAACAGTGTCGCACATTCCGATTAACTCGCAGCAGTTGGTACCAGTAGCGCGCTGTCTGTCACATGCGTGTGTGTGTGTGTCTATGACACACCTTCACCAGTAGTAGTAGCATACTCATTCAAATCGAAAAATGGCCATAATCGCGGGGAGGGTTTGGGTTTTTGGCATGAGAGCAGCTCTGGTGGCGGTCGCACGTTCACATGTGAGCGGGGTTGCTGCTCGCCGTGCTCGTCGCGCTGTGATGAACTAACGGGCAATATACAATACCACCTGTCTATTTTTTGGTGTTTGTAGTAAAGCTACGTACATACTGTATATCGCAGACCCGAAAAATCCTTTTCGAGCTCAGGAATCAGCAGGAGGAGTGACAAGACACCCACAACCTTCCACATGCTTTGTATCTGCTGCTGGTCTATCGACAACGAACATATTACCGTTGTTGGTATTTCTTCCGCTGCTATCTGCACCGGAAGCTCGTCCTTCCTCCAACGCCATTTGGCGCGCCGCGTGGAGATCAATTCCGGGGCTCTCGTCCCCGATGCTCTGAGATTCACCGGTAGCTTGAGTTTCCATGGAGGGGTCACGTACAAACAACTTCATTGCGCAGGTCGTATTGGTATTATGACAATTTACAAGGTCTTCTGTGCCACATCGTTCCATTTGAATCGTTGTGTGCTTAATCCCATGAGAGAGAGCAACTTGTTGAGCTTGCTTCAACGAGCTGACGGTATCATCCGCCACAATATGGACTGACATTGCAACGAGGTCATTGGCGATGGCCCAAATATGGAGGTCATGCACGTTTGATACACCCTTGATAGACTGTAGATCCCGAAGTACATCGGATGTGTTCACATGTGCTGGTGCACTATTTAGAAGAACCCCTGTCCCTTGCTTTAAAATATTAATCGTCGTATACAAAACCCTGCCAACACCACGCACAACAAGCAAAGAAAGCAAAAATACTCAGATTGAACACTGGGAGTAACAGAAGAACCAGGTACGTACAATATACTGAAAAGGAATGTGCAAAGCGGGTCCGCCAATCGGTACTCCGGTTTGGCCCAGATTATTGCCCCAGCAATAATGACTCCAATGCTCTGAACCAGGTCTCCGAGGACATGAATAAACGCCGCCCGTACTGCCATGCTGTCTTCGGACTTCTTTTTATGCTTGCCGTCACCGTGTGAATGGCCTTCACCACCATGTGAATGACCGTGACCTCCATGTGAGTGCCCATGGCCTCCATGCGAATGCCCATGACCATGATCATGCAAAGTGCGCAGCATAGCCAGGTTGAATCCAAAGCCAATACATGCTGTGATAAACATTATCTTCCCATCTACTTCCACTGGTGTAATAATCCGTTTCACCGCTTCGTAGCAGAGAACTCCCGTCAGAAGCCAAATGAGGAACACACTAATAGCTGCGCCGAGTACTTCTACTCGCTGGTATCCAAAAGTTAATTTCGCCGTCGGAGAACGGCCACCGAGATAAACTGCGAATAAGCTAATCAGCAGACCTGCCGCGTCCGAAAGCAAGTGTGCAGCACTGCAAACTCACGACCAAACTCGTGTACGTTAACCTCTTCGCACATGTAAACGAAGCCATGCACTTACTCGGTCATAATGGCAAGTGAGCCCGAAATATAGCCTCCGACAAACTCTCCCGTCATAAATAAGAAGCACAAGAGCAGTGTAATAACCAGGCGCTTCAAGGCCCGTCTCGTTTTGGCCTTTTGGAGTTCCGGCACTGTAGCGAACGTATCGTCATCGCGTTCATTACGGTCATCTTCCGTCAGTAATTGAGCTCGGCCTGAACGCTCAGCACTGTCCTCTAAACTCGGCTGCAATTCAATGCTTGCTACAGCTTGACCGTCCCGCGGATGGTGGACGCAATTGGTTGTATGAAGATGGGCTCCATCTGCTCCTCGTATACCCATCAGCACGCAATTTTCGTCTTGTATGGGGTGATAATCTTGATCCGCGGTTGCTACACCTGTCCCGGACACGATAGCATTCGTACACGAGGCTCCTCCATCATCTTCATTATCGATTTCGGCTGACGATGGAGCTGAGGCAGACCGATCGACGCGTGTCTGTGCATTGTTATCCGGCAGCTTATTGGAGGACTTTCTGTTTTTTCCCCCCATTTTTGTCTCTTATTACGTGGCGGAATGGTCGCCGCAACCTTCAACAATGGTGTGGCTTTCTCGGAGAGTTTCTCCAGTCCCTACACATACACACAAACCCTCAACATCACAAGACTGCTACAGACAGAACATATTCCACCGAAACGGTCTGTTCTCGCATCATGCAGGATGTGAACCTACGGTTCTTCAACGGGATTATGCGAGTCAGAAAAGAAATGGGATGGATTGGTAATGTTGCATATGGAAATGATAGAATTTTAGCGTCATAGCTACAACGACCCTCGCTGCTTTCGTGGAGGAAAATGGCTCACAAAGCGGCGGACACCGAATTGGTGTGGTATGCGAGTTTTGGAAGCAACATGTGCCTGGAGAGGTTCTTATGCTACATACAAGGAGGACATTTGGAGGCAATAGGAAAGGATTTCGAAGGAGCGAGTGATAAGACACCGCCTAAGGCTTCGATTGGACTAACTGCACCTCATAAAATGTTCTTTGCTAGGGAATCCAAATGGTGGAAAGGCGGTGTTGGCTTTATAGATCCTCGTCGGACTAATGGATACGATGAAGCACAGTCTGTCCTAGATACATTGTCTCTCGATAGTGGCGCCTCAGATAAAGCCAATGAAACCCAGCGACAGAAAGTTGTGGCGTCCACCAAGGATCCGGGTGTTAGCTTCCTGCGAGCTTACTTGATTACTTTGGATCAATATAACGATGTCGTTCGCCAAGAGAATAAAGGCAAAACTCAGCCCTTGAAAACTAAAGATGTCCAAGACTTAGTGGAAAGAGGAGCTGGATCGACAGTCTCGGTAAGCAGGGGATGGTATGGGAATCTACTTCATATTGGAGATGTTCCATACGGTGAACGTTCATATCCGGTATTAAGCTTCACCTGTCATGAGGAAAATGCCCAACAACATTTGAATGATCCTAGCGAGAGCTATCAGAACATGATCGTAAGAGGAATGAAAGAATGTCATTGGACAGAGAAAGAGGCTAGGAAATATGTGAACGCTCGCTTCTCCAGCTCTACTACTTCGACACGGTGCCAGATACAGTAAGGATATCACTAATCATATTTGCGCCCGAAAGGCGCTTAGAAGAATTCTTCCCAATAGAGAGATTGTGTGCAGTGGGTCGTTAGATACTGTGTTACTTTATCCTACTAGGAATCGTAGCGGACGAACGTTTCCGGTTAACTGTGTTTTCCATTTTTTTCCGGAGCATAGCTTCTGCAACTCTTTAGATAACTGAACGTTAATGACTTAATGAAATCATACCTTGCTAATAGGTAATTCATTGTTTAAATTCGGACAGATGTAATTCTATACAGGTCCATTTGAATTGTTGTTCAGAGTCTCCTTCCATACCATGCGGGAACCCATCGATAACATATAGTATGAAAAAGCGAATATATGGAGAGATGTGTATCATACTGCGTAGAGAATTAGACTGAAATGGACCCCACAAACACCAATGGGAGCTCATCTCCCGCCGTGGGAGGAGCTGGAGCTGCAGCAGCTGCTTCCGAGAGCTCTCATTACGGTGCCACAACCAGTACACCTCCACACGACATTGGACAGGAGGATGGTCAGTTTGATATGGAGCGTGGATCGGCGACGGAACCGGAAATGGTCCTGGCAGAGGCCACGGAGAAGAGTGGAGAGACGGCGGAGGACAGTGGAGTGGAGGACCCTCATCAGGCTTCCGGAATTAAGCATGAATTATCCCCTCTACAGGCCTCTCTAAATATCATCAAGGCGATTGTGGGTGCTGGCTCGTTTGGACTGCCGTATGCGTTCTACAATAGTGGAATTGCACTAGCGCTGACACTTATGTGCCTGTTGGCAACATTAAGTGTGTACACGGCGGAATTGCTCAATTACATCGACAGAGCCCTTTCCAAACGGGAAGTCAAACATGCTTCCGTGGAGGAAGGTTTCTCAAGAAAGGTAGATCTCACTTATCCGGATATTGCAGAGAAAGCCTTCCCAACAGTATCGATCCGAAGAGTATGTTGCTGCCAATGCTTTGATGGCTTGTGCTCGAGAAGAAGACGACGGATACCTTCTGAATCTGAAGTGTATGCCGACCCAGGGACGGATGAATATCCCCGCAAGACTTCGTGGGACACAAGGAAGCCTCACGACAAATCCGAATATGACCAAGAGACTCTGCTTAAGGCTGGTGTTATGCAATCGGATACAGCAGGCGGGGCTCCAAAGCCTGTAGGTGTCAGGAAGTGTTGTGCGACAAGTATAGAAGGGTCACTCTTTTGTCTCCAAAGAAGTTCAAAATGTTTTCCTAAGGCCTGTTGTCGAAGTATTAGGGAAAGCCATTCGACTTCCATCAAGGAATGCGGCGACGGGTGTGGAACTGTGCTGTGCTGTTGTGGAAGCTCTGTTACTGCTTCTGGTGAATACCAGAGTTACGCTGATAGTAGCTTATTTCGCTTTATTGTCTATTTTGGATTTATTGCTACCTCCATTGGAGCTTGCTCTGCTTACGTCGATTTCATTGCTTCTACGATTCCTTCCGTTTTCCCTGTTCTCAACCAGACGTATACAGTGCTATTGATTTTCCCTCTCTTAGTGGGATTGGCCTTAATTCGGTCCATGCGCTTACTTGCATTCACTAGTATTCTTGGCAACTTGGCGATATCGTTCGGACTTCTGACTGTCCTTGTATCAGGATTCGTGGATAAGCCGGACGAGAAGAGGAGCAGGACGCTCGAAGTAACAACTTTGGATACATCTGTACCACTTGTTGGCAATATTAAAGGGTTCTTTCGAGCCTTCGGTACAATTGCTTTCCTGTTTGCTGTTCATATCATTGTATACCCGATAATGCAAAGTATGAAGAGACGAAAAGATTTTGGGAAGACTATTATTGGAACATATACAGTGGTTACAGTACGTGCTGCACAATCTGTTTTATTAGGGACTGCTTTTTTCACTTGAAACTCACTCATATGACGCAGGTAATTAATGGATCATTTGCTGTACTAAGTGTCCTGCTATTTGCTGGTGCAACATCCTCAAACATCGTCGAAAATCTATCTGCGGGAATTTATGCCGATGCAGTGAAACTGTTATTGTGTGTAGACCTACTCTTCACCGTTCCAATTGTCCTGGGTGCGGCCCGTTTTCTGATAGAGGATACAGTTGTCCCGAAATTTCCCGAGACATGGGACACACATGTTCGCAACATAGTTCGCGTAAGTTGTGTCGGCCTGACTATCAGGTGTTGGCCCTATGTTCAAAACTGTTACTTCCCTGGTGCAGCTGGTGCTTACTATCATTATAGCAACTATATGCTTTCTCATCCCTTCATTTGCCAATCTTGTTACCCTAGTTGGTGGAGTGGGTATGTATTGGCTGATATCTATCGGACACAAGTATTGCTTATTATTATTTGTCTGTCTATTCGCTTGACAGTGAATTGCTTAATGGGATATATTCTGCCACCTTTGATCTATATAAAGATCAAGCGTGATGAGGGGGCATTGTCGTGGAGTTCATTTCTCTTGCACGGACTGTTGGTCGGTGTCGGGATCGTGGCAGCGGTAGCGAGTCTAACAGTCACATCGATGGACATAGTAAACGGGTCAGCCTAGGCAAGTAGGAGACGGACCACACTAAACCGATATGCCATTGAGTGAGAGTTCCTCTATGTAAGGGACCAGCAGAATTCGTGTCATAAAATAGAAGAAGACACCGAGGAAGATCGAGATTGGCAACGCGGGCAGTGCCTTCTTGAAGATACCGAGGAGCAACAGGGTCATTCCCAGTCCCTGGAATATCGCAAGAATAATAGAATACACCAATTTTGTACAGCGGTTACAACTGCGAAGAGATACGAAACAACGTACCATGAGTATGGATATGTAAGAGGCTACCATCGTCGCGAAATCGAATAGTGCCGCGCGTCCAACTAATACGGAGTAAAATACAAAGTCTCCCAAACCTAATTTGACATTCCGATCTTCTTCATCCTCTTCTTCGAATTCTTCCACGATATATTGTCCTTCAGCTGATTCGGGCGCTTCTTCAGCTTCTCTCCCGTGCTGAGTGGAACTGGTGGGGGCAGGAGCTACACGAGAAGGTGACTCTTGAGACCTTGTAGCTCCAGTAGTCTCTGACACACTCGAAGAGGTTTGCGACGTCGTAAATGATGCGGCATGTGTCTGGATCGGGTTTTCCACAGGTGGGATTCGGCCACGATCTGCCTCGCTACGACGTGCTCCTCCACGACTGTCTGCTCGTTCCTTCTCCTCAGCATTATGGTAATGACTGACGAGAGTGTCGCGAACTTGCCGTTGTCTATCAGCTTCATCAACCCCATCGTTTCTTCCAACATCCGCTTCGTACAATAAGCCGGGTATTGGCTCGCCCTGACGATCTTGTGCGAGTTCGATAAGCTTTCGTAACGGACCACATGGTGTAAGGACCTGCAGCATAGAATCCAAGAAGTAAAGACAATTTCCCCAAAACTTCGTTCCTTTAAATGGCCCGGTATTCTTGACTTACAGCGCATAAATCATAGAGTGCCAAAGCTATGAGTAACGCCCAAGAGGTCCACTCTGGAAATTTCGTAACAATCCACGCCATAATGATTGAAACTGCTACCAAATACGCTTGCGTCACGACCCGGGGTACTCCCTTTTGCCAGAAAACAGCGATGACACCCACGATGGCAAAATTGTACATAAGGAACACAAATGTAAACCAATCAATTCTAATGTTGTACACGCGAATGGCGGTGAACGCCACAAAGCCACCCGAGTATCCCAGAAGCATTGCTGAAGCAAATATAAGATATCCCACCATACATTTAAAGCATCGATACTTATACAATAACACCATCAAAAATGTGGCCACTGTTATTACTCCCACAATAACTAACGCGTTGATGACAGCTTCCCCAATGACAGTTCCAGAGGGGGAACTGCTTCCGCCACTCCCGCCATCCCCACCACTTCCTCCTCCTCCTCCTCCACCTCCGCTGTCACCTCCACTATCCTCATTGAACACCAAATAAGTACTGCGATACCAGAAGGAGAGATTGGTCTACAGTAATGATGCTGAATCCACTACTGTTAGACCGACTGACGTACTTTAACCCTTCCGAGATGGATCCTTCGCCTTCCGGTTCTTGTACATTGGCCACCACAAAACTGCGCCCTCAAAACAAGCAACACAGATAACAAATATCACTTCTAGCGTCATCATCATGCAACTTCCGTGGATATGTCCCTCCAAACTTCAACAATGTGGTGGATATTTACCTTGCCAAAGCCATAGTCACCGCCACAGGTTTCATAACAGCTGCCAAATGGTCTGCTGAATAGGATGGACCGTCGATATCCTGCGCATAGAGCATAGATGCATAGAAAATGGCCAAGAGAGAGAAGCGGTGCAGGAGACGGGACTTCAAGAACGGTTTCATACACTCCATTAGGTACGATGAGTAGCACTTACATCCAGTGCATCATGTTCTTTAGGTTCCTCGGAAGCTTGTGCACTTTGAATTTCATCTGTACGTGCATTATGAGCTGCAGAAGCGCCTGTTGAAGTGGAAGACATCTCTATTCCTGGCTCTTGTTCGTTGTTGTCATCCAATAAACGCCGATTATCTTCATCAAATCGGGTTGTCATTGCACTCCTTCTACTGTAGATAGACAATTTTGTTCAATGAATGGACCCGCGATCGAACAAACACGGAAATAATGTCTAGTGTGTACAATACAGAGCCTCCTTGCTCCGGCAAAGTGGTGCTGCATACCACGTATGGCGATATACAGCTCGATTTATGGTCCAAGGAGGCCCCTCGAGCCTGCCGGAACTTTATACAGTTGTCCCTGGAGGGGTACTATGACAATACGATCTTCCACAGGATCATAAAGGACTTTTTAATCCAAGGAGGAGACCCTACAGGCACTGGCACAGGAGGTGAATCCATCTATGGAGAGCCTTTTCGGGATGAAATACATACCAGGATCAGGTTCAATCACAGGTACGTCGTAGCAGAAGTACTCTGCGTCTGTGCACGGAACTGGGATGAAAGTTTCTGGAACTCTGCAGAGGCCAATTGGCCATGGCAAACGCCAATAAACCCCATACGAATACGTCTCAATTTTTCATCACGTTATCCACGTGTGAATGGCTGAATAAGAAGCATACCATTTTCGGTACGGTCAGTGGGTCCACGATATTCAACGCACTTCGTATGGGAGAAGTGGAAACTGACAGTAACGACCGACCAGTTGAGCCACCACGACTAAAGAGTGTGGAAGTTTTAGATAATCCTTTTGATGACATTTTCCCAAGGTGAGTAAACTTGGGCAGTTCCAGTAAATAGAGAAGTCTGCTAATCCCTGGCCTTATGTTGTTTCTCTTTTTTCTTTATCTGCGACTTGGTTCTACTCGTTGCAGAGACATTTCCAAGCCAAAGCCAGAAGATCTAAAAGCACAGCAGGAAAGAGCCAAAGAAGAACGGAAAAAGAAAGAGTTCGACAAGAAATACAAAAAGAAAAAGCTATCGCTTTTGTCGTTTGGTGATGAGGAAGCGGAAGCTCCCGTGGAAAACACGGGAATGAAGAGTAGTCACGATATGCTGCAGGACGACAAGAGATTGGCACCGAGTGAAGTTGAGAGCGGGAAGACCCAAAATGAGGATGAAGGAAAGCAGAAAAATTCAAACAAAGAGGAAGGAAAGGAACAAACAACGAATAGCGAAGCCAGAAGCAGCGATAAATCAGTGCATAATGAGCCGGAAGATTTCGAAGAAAAAATGCGGAAAAAGATAGAGGCCAAAAAGGCTACTACAGAGAAAAAGGGGACGTCTGAAGATGGCAATAATAAGAAAAGTATTGATGAAAGATATGAAGACTTTCGGAAATTGCTGAAACGGGAAGGTGATGAAAAGAAACGAGCGACTAAAGTCAAAGGCGCAGCGGCAGAAAATGAAGAACAGGCACAAAAACTATTGACCCCAGCGCAACAACTGCGGCGGAAGTATATTGATCGTAAGAGACAACATGGTTCCCGCGAAAAAGAAACACTCGAACGGTTAAACAAATTTAAGGCTTCTCTACAATCGGTTGCCAAAGATCCTTCTATAGAAGCTAAGTTAGACTCAGATAAGACAGAAGGATATCACGGCCAGGTACTGGAAGATGAAGGTGACGAAGAGGAAAACTCTTTCGAGTGGATGGCTGCGCAGCTAAAGCAACATAAGCACGTTGACGATGAATATAGGGCTGGTACCGAGATTGATGATGGGATGATGACTTATGATCCTGTGAGAGACAAGGAAAAGCCGGCTCCTGGTCCCGTTGAGTTCGGAAAGAATATGGGAGGAGGACCGCACGAGAAAGAGATGTCATCAAAACGCTCTCGTGGGTCTGAAAGGGAAAGTCGGGATCGCAGCAAGAAGCACAAGTCTGAACGCCCTTAGGGTAAGCAGCAGTTACGAAGCCTGGTTAATGGTTAACAGAGGGTACAGCCAGTGGTGCCATGACCTTTATCGCAAGAGCCTTAGTGGATGTACTTGCAGTGTTGTTGTCACAAGCTAACCTGAACAACGTTGACACCGACTGTGTCACCGTTTGATTTTGCTGTGTAGCCCCTCGTACGAATTACTTTGCACCCGCGAACGTTGCGTCTCCTCGGAGATGCACTTGTCCTCTTTTGCTAATAAAACTCCTCACCATCCCGTGAGTTTTGCATGGCACGGATGTGTGCCTAAATTTGATCCAGGCACACAGCACTGCCTGACGGGCCCCAGTTGAGTCTTCAGCCCGCATCCGCAGGATAACTCACTTAGTTTGCATGCCCCATCGATCCTTTGTGTCCTTCTGGTTTATTTTCGTATAGCTCCAATAATCACTGCTTCATGGCAACGTAGTATCGTTACGCATGTGCGTAAGAGGGCTGTGCGGCAGGCTTCGAAAAGCCGTTAGAATTGGTAACTCTCGGTAGCCTAAAAGATTGATGCCTCCCCGGGGGCGGGGGCGGACTTACGGGGCTCAGCAGACTCTGACCAGAGCTACGAGGGCGGTGAACTTTGTCAGGCGTTTACGAGAGGCTTACCCACTCGTTTAGCGTAATTTTTGTCTCAATAAATAGATCATTCAAATCACTACCGAGAGAACTCAGGTTACTTCTGATTTGTGTGAGGAAGTAGGATAATATTGAGGTGCAAACAGAAGCATGTCTGGGCACTATGCTCTGGGCGTCACCACGGGGATAGGAGCCACATTCTTGTCCGCCGCTGGTTTAACATTACAGAAATCGTCACACGTAAGTAGTATTTACATCTGGCTATCTTGTGGTGGTGGCGGTATGACTGGTCACATCCTTGAATGCCCTTAAATCGGCCCTCAGAAACAACGGGATGCAACAGATCGAGCCAATCAGAAGGCCTATTGGAAATACCCTCGTTTTTTATTAGGAGTATTTCTGATGCTTGTAGGAGCTCTCATGAGTGTTTGTAAGTCTTATGACTGTATTACCCGCTCGTGCTCGCGAGCACGGGAATTTACGGGAAGCGACGAATTTACTCCGTCTGCAGTAGTATTTGCGTTAATTGGACAAAGCGAAGCGTCTTCACTCGGAGCCTTAACGATGGTCTGGAATGCCTTTTTGTCGTGGCGTTTTTTAGGAGAGGAATTCACCAGAATTGACGCGATCACAAACACACTCATGGTTTCGGGAACCATTATTGCGGTCTCCTTCCGGTATGCCTCGCGTTTGGAATGTTACAGATGTGTGGGAGTGATTTTTTCCGTGGCTAATTTATTTGCAGAGGCGCCTCCAAGGAGGAGAAACAAGATATCGATGTAGACGCCATTATTGAAGTCATGGACCGTGATGCTGTTTGGATCGGGAGTCTGATCATTGGCGCTGTTATGGCAGTCTGTCTTTATTTTATATATGAGAAGCGAGATGCAGAGGTGACACTTCTATCTCCCAAGGAGAAATGGGCACTGTGTGGGGCCAAAGCATTTACAAGTGGTCTGTTCTCTGGAACTACAGGCTTCTGTACTAAAAGCACAATCGAAGTGGTTGGAACTGCTTTTTCACAACACCGTTGGGAAGAGTTCGAGCGATGGCAGTTTTGGATCATCGCACTTTCGCTTCCAGTTTCCCTGATGTGCCAGATCGGCTTTTTAAATTCAGCCTTGCGGCAGTTTGATGCCATGATGGTGGTGCCAATTTATCAGTCCATGATAGTGCTCGCAGGGGTAGGGTTCGGCTGGTTATACTTTAATGAGGCTAGCGGACAGCCTACTATTTCGATAGTCATGTTTCTCATTGGGTGCTTGATAACAGTAACAGGGATCCTCCTTTTGGCCCTTAAAGTAATGGAGGATACCTCGAAACTAACGAAGAAAAAGAAGGACGCTGAAAATTGTTGCGCGGATTTCATTGACGCAAGTGAAAGCACTCCGCTGCCTGAACCCGACGACATAAGGTCTGTTAGACTAAGAAACTACCTATTTTTTGTCTAGTTTTTCTTAGTGACACAGTTGCTGTCTTTTCGATGCAGTGAAAAACAACGGCTCGTCAGCTATCCGAGGTAACAAGTGGATGAGGTAAATCCCGCGTCAAGGGGAGTCGAAGTACACTCAACCCTATATAATGGGAAGGCGAGTGTGCCATGCTATCACCAGAAATAGACTGCGACTTGCTAACAATATCCGGAACATGCGGAAACTACACACTTTTGAATTCTGGCCAAATGTGGGATTTAGTACATTTGGTTTCCACTACTCATCCTCATCTCCTTCGGCTTGTTCAGCCTGCTGCTTACCGACTTCATTCAACATGGCCTCGTCAAAGTATTTGCTGACAGTAACGTCCTCGCTTAAGCCCTTTCTTCTTCGGGTTTTCACCATGAACTCTCGAGCAAGCTGTGTAGGAGTACTAGGTTCTAATGGTTTCAACACGATGCTGCTATCCAGAGGGTCTCCTGGAACCACGGCCCAATGATCAAATACTTGTAGCCCAAATGCTTGCCCCTGGGTATGCACACGGAGGTCCGTTTCAAAACCAAAGCTGTCCATTACTGGAATGTACCCCTGAGAACAGCACATCAAACAGAAACGAGTATCGAATGCACTTCTAGCCAGTGATTTCGTGATCATAGCTCTTACCTGAACTCTATAGAATGGAGAACCGGGGATAGGCGCGTCGTTGGTAATGTGACCTCGTCGGCGCGCAAGGACATTGTAGATAGCTTGAACGGCATCAGCAGGGCAGGTAATTTCCACTGAGTACACGGGCTCCATCAAACGAGGTGTGGCAAGCAAAAAGGAGCTGTACAATACCCTTCTAGCAGTAGGGATTATCTGCCCACCCCCACGATGAATGGGTTCTTTCGCTACATTGGCGTCTAATAACTTGAACATGCAGTTTCGAATCGGTTCGTCGCATAAAGGTCCTTCACGACAACCCCATTGAAACCCTTGAACCACACTATCCTTGACGTTCTTCAACAACTTCTTATCGACTTCACCAGCAAGTGTATCGTCCCGTAAGATGTTTGGACCTTGCTGGGAAGGGCCAAAGGCCCAAACAGATCGAGCGGCCAAAATGTCCCAATTGTACGTCGTTTGAAAAAAATTCGCTAACTGCGAACCAATGGCCAGGTAGCTACTATTACATAGCCAGCGGTGTACAAAGCAAATGTCGACTCACATACCTCTTTTGTACTCCAGTTCATGTCCACCCTTCCACTTTCTATGTCATCCGCCATTCCCTTTTCCAACGGCTCAGCAATCATAGTCAAGCGATTCTTCTTATTGGGCGTTTCGGCGAAACATTGCAGAGAAGAAGTCTCAAAGACGGTCTCGCAAAATGATGTTACTGGGTCAGCAACTTTTACTTCAACGCCACTATACATTTGCCGAAGGTCGTGTAAGACGCAGTCCATTTGAAGTTCCCCCGTACCTGAATTGAGGAGCCCATTATTGCCCCAATAAGAAATACTTACAGAAAGTCTACGAGACAGCACTTACCAATTATAACATGCTCTCCACTCTCCTCCACCTTTGTTTGCAGCAGAGGATAGCTCTTGCTAACACTCCTCAACCCGGTTAACACCTTGGGAAGTTCGGCCGGGTTTAGAGGTTCTATGGCCAATTTGACTACACTGACTGTGTCAAAAGGCAAAGGTCTAAAAATTGAAACGTCGTCCGATACGCCTCCTTCTTCCTCGGTGACGGTTGCAGTTTTACTAATGTATTCATCAATACCCTCTAGCATCACCCAGTTCCCTGCTGGTACTCTATTAAGGTTCATTCTGTAACGAGATTGGCCAACCGACACTGTTTTAATTATGCCTGAACTCATATCTTCATCATCATCTGGGCTGTAAGCCTCTCCTAGAACTTTGACTCGTTTTCCTGGTTCAACTGTCCCGCTTAGCACTCGACCGAAGGCGAAGAAAGACTTTGCTTCAGGGGTGCTATACAGTTTAACGATATTGACCATTAAGGGCCCATCCCGGTTGCATTCTCTCATGCTCTTGGCTTCAGGTGATTCCATATCCCCCGTGTACGTCGTAGTTACCTTGTGCTCAGCGTTATCTGTCGGTGAAGGAACGTGTCTCGTTACCATATCAACGAATCCATTCGCTTTTCCAAGAAACTGAGCAAAGACTAATTTAAGAAGTGGCTGAGGGTCCATTCTTAGTTCCGACCTCCTCAGGCGAACGCCAATCTTAGACAAAATAGGCCTCAATGTATCAGGTTCTTCGCCAAGTACTTGCGAATATATCTTGTATATAGGTTCCAAAACAAATTCCACAAAACTACGGCGGGTATCTGAGTTGGGAGCATTCCTGACAAATTTCCTCGAATCCGGGTCAAACCATAAGTTGCCCCATAACCTTCTAGCGAACTTCACAGGGTCCAACTTTGTTCTGGTATACCATGCACAATATTTGTGCGCAAACGACTCGAGAGTGAAAATCCACGCATGTTGCGCTGACGCAAACGCCACATTGTTCTTCCGGGGATCCAAAATCTGTGGTTCTTCGCCAGTGCTTGCAGAGGATATGAGCCCATTGATTGCCTCAATCGTGTACAGTATTTTATAGTAGGCATCGCTCGGCGGGAGTTTAAGTTCGAGTATGAGACGATCAATCTTGTTAAGCACTAGTGTGATAGGGAGTCCCTGCTGCACTGCGTGTTTGATGACACGTTCAGTTTGAACCATAGGTCCTTCCAGAACATCCACCACTAGTACTACACCATCAGCTACGCGCATAGCAGCCACACTTTCGTCGCTAAAGTTGACATGCCCCGGCGCATCTATCATGTTCAATAAATAAGACTTGCTTTCGCTATTTTGGAGAACAAGCGATACAGGAGAGCTCTTTATCGAGACTCCACGCTCTTGCTCATCCTTGCGACTGTCTGTGTATCGTATCTGTTTTGACGGATCCCAGGAGATCTCATGTGTTTGCTCAATGAGTAAATCCATTATGCTAGTTTTCCCATGATGCAAATGACCAACAAAGGCCACATTCCTAATCAAATGTGGACTTGACATTAAAAGAGCTAAAAATTCAGATTTGTACTGCAATCGTAAATCGGGCATGGCGGTTTGACTCGCAAGTAACCCAAGCTCCTTGGTATTGCATACTTACAGTCGTTTTAGGGGTTTCCTTCTCCAGAACCGAGAATGTCTTAGTTTTGACAGGAGCAATTACTGGTTCTGAAATATCCTGTGTATCCTCTTCTTGTACAAGAGTTTCAGCCTCGGGGTACACTTCCTCAGCTTCGGGGTAGTATTTCTTATCTTCATGCAGTACGATTGAGCTCTCATACGCTCCTTCCTCCTGGCCATCGCCTTCGCCATGGCGCACCATTTGTGTATCATCATCTGGACGACCAGAAAAGCACCAAAATGGTGTATAAAAGCACGAAACATGCCATACATGGCTCCAGAGTCCAATTTCACAAGCCTCTTAAGGGTCCACTACATCATCCATACCTTTGTGTTGACCGTACTGTTGGGCTCCCTGGTTCCTCTGTTCCTGCTCGTCCTCCTCCTCTACCTCCTGGATTCATCAAAAGCACACAAAATAACACATGAAGCGATATATGCACCTATATCCAGCACAAACAAGACTGTGTTTCCCCTCGGTCATTGGATAGGGGTTGTCTCAGGGGCAATTGCTCCCCCTATTCTTTTTGTAATTTCCTTTAAGGGTGACTAAGGGGACTTACGGAGCCACTTTCATCTTCATCCGAATCGGGCATAGGCCCGATGTAGTTCCCGAATTCATCATAGTTGGTGTCGTCCATCGTTTTCGGCTTCTATTGGCGTCCACACAGAGCCCCTGCGACCTTTAGAAAACCCTGACAAAGCCTCGGTTCCAACGGCGCTGCCATCACGATTCCAGCTTCTGAAACTGAAACAATTGTTTGTCGTTTTCGATCGACCAGGATTCAAAAACCCAAGGGTTCGTGTATATCGAAACATTGTGCTCCTTTTGGTATTCTTAAGTCAGTTTCAGTTTGTCTGGATGTATATAGTGTAGCTATCCTTTTTTGTGAGGCTTTTTGGACCCAAGAAACACGCGAAAACAATGGCGGATAGGGTAAGTGGCTGGTGAATGCTGCAGCTGCGGTTTGACCCCATCTTGGCTATTCTTGGACACCACGGAGCATGTTTGATGACGCATTGGCATTATATCAGATGTCATGAGACTAATATCGTGCTACGCGTGTTGGATCAACGGGAATATGCTCCCAAAACGTGTTTTGGTCGGGGTCTATTTAGCCTTGTTCACCCTTATATTGGCTTCACTGACGACCATTCACTGATTTTGTGCTTTCGTTTTCCTTTGCAGAACGTATTCAATGAGCAAGCTGAGGTTAACAAGGTATGTATACGCTTGTCTAGCTGACCCTCGCCCATGTGAGGCCGAGTTCAAAAGTCGAAATTCAAATGAGGGGACAAGAAACGACAAAAAGCATAAGGGACGCCAGCTCCCTAGAGCTGTGCCCCGGCACGGCATCAGTGGGAATTTGAAGTCTGCGAGGGGAGCTGATTTTCATTTGAATTTGACCGAAAGCTACTTCTCAGTGAAGGAACTGTGTAAAATGAGTTTTGACTCACTGTGTCTATTGTGGGAATTACAGGGAGAAGGGGCTCGTCTCTCTTCCTTCGTTGGAGCGATTGCTATTGCTGACCTCGTCAAGACGACATTGGGACCGAAAGGCATGGACAAGATTCTACAATCGGTACGCTCGATATACGGCTTCGATTTGGTCCAGTAGAACGCTAAGTGAATAGACGCGATGCTGGAAATAGTGCAGGTTGGCGAGAACCAGGAAATTCAAGTGACCAACGACGGTGCTACAATTCTCCAAAGTTGCGTGATCGATAACCCAGCCGCGAAATGCCTGATTGACATTGCTAAGACTCAGGACGAAGAAGTTGGTGATGGAACTACCAGGTACGTCACTTTTGCAGTCGATCTGGTTTATGAACTTGCCTGATCTCTACATTGGTTTCTCGCTGTCAACAGTGTAACCGTACTGGCCGGCGAGTTCCTGCGCGAAGCAGAGAAACTTATCAATATGCGCATTCATCCTATGCTTGTCGTAGATGGCTTCCGGCGCGCTGCAGATGCTGCCCGCAAAGCGTTAGAACAGTCCTCTTTCGAATGCGTAAGCCAGGAGTACAATCAGGGTTTGGAAATAGAGGAAGTCTGCTAACTGTGCTACGTCTTCACTGCAGAAGACGGATGAGGAGTTCAAGGAAACGCTACGCAAAATTGCTAGAACTACCTTAAGCTCGAAACTACTTTCTCAGGAGCGAAATCATTTCTGTAAGGGGAAACTGTTTTGATTCATGCTGTTGAATACTGAAAATATATATTGCAATTCATGTGTTTGCCGCAGCTGACCTCGCCGTAAACGCAGTCCTCAGAATTAGGGATCACCTCGACCTGGAGCAAATACAGATGATAAAGCGAACTGGTGGCAACTTGAGTGTAAGTGGTCCTACGATCGTTTCAAAGCGCTATGCCCTCGTTAGCTCGCCAGGGAGCAGATCAGCTTAGTTCGTTCCCTCGGCACGTGTCCAAGCTCGTGGCTGTGAACGAGGGATATCGAGAGCGACTCGTCTGCACCTCGTGATGCTTTTAGATGTGGTTGCTATGGGGTTAGAATAGTCGCAATATCATGTTTCTTCTCTGCAGGACTCTTATCTAGAAGATGGATTTGTCTTGGATAAGAAAATCGGGGTTGGTCAGCCCAAAGAGATCAACAACGTGAGTATAAAAGAGCACAATGGTAGTCTTGCACAGTGTGGAATTAACAGCATACATACTGCAGGCAAATATTCTCATAGCAAACACCCCTATGGACACAGACAAGATCAAGATATTTGGATCTCGTGTGCGTGTTGACAGCATGGCGAAGGTGGCTGACATTGAATCAGCAGAGAAGGAGAAAATGAGGAAGAAGTGCATGAAAATCATTGATCATGGTATCAACGTCTTCATTAACAGGCAGCTTATCTACAATTTCCCGGAACAAATATTCGCTGAGAATAATGTAATGGCCATTGAACACGCGGATTTTGAGGGTGTGGAGCGTCTTGCTGGTGTAACCGGTGGTGAAATTACTTCCACTTTTGATCATCCAGAGATGGTAAAACTAGGTCACGCCAACAAGATTGAAGAGATTATTATTGGGGAAGACAGAATGATCCGGTTCTCCGGCTGCCAAGGTGGCTCTTCATGCTCTATCATTCTAAGAGGATCTTCCAAACACATGTTGGACGAAGCGGAACGGTCCATGCACGATGCCTTATGTGTATTACAACAAACAGTAAGAGAACCCCGAATGACATACGGGGGTGGTGCCGCCGAAATACTCATGTCGAATGCCGTTGAAGAGGAAGCCAAGAAGACACCGGGAAAACGACAACTCGCTATGGAAGGATTCGCTCGTGCCTTGCGTCAGTTACCAACAATTGTTGCGGACAATGCTGGATACGATAGTGCCGAGCTAGTGTCTCAGGTTAAAGCTGCCCACAATGCCGGTGACAACCAAGCGGGTATTAACATTCGTAGCGGAGGAGTTGGTAATATGAAGGAACTTGGAATCGTGGAGCCATATAAACTGAAGTTACAAATGCTTATGAGCGCTGCTGAAGCTGCAGAGATGGTATTACGTGTTGACGACATTGTCAAATGTGCACCTCGGCAGAGAGGAAGTCAGCAATGTATGTAAACGTGCCGTGTAAGAGGCGTTCTTCGAGCAGAATATCACAAAGCCTTCCGTCTGCCGCCGAAATTTGTTGTGCAGAAAGTACTTGCTATTATTGTTTCATGCTGTTGTGTGTAAATTTAGCTCAAATTGAATTCAGCAGTATGTTTTATTTTCTTAGATTCTTCAACCGTTGCTCGAGATCTGACATAGCCGGATCTGCGGAGGGAGCGTCTTGAGAGGATCCTGTATTATCACCGGAGGAGGCTGCAGCCCCCTGCCCTTCAGCCATGGGAACTTGTTTGCGCTCTTCTTTTCCCTGCGGTTGTTTGCTTGCAGACCCCTCGGGAGCACTTGGAGCTTCTTGCATCGTAGAAATATTCAATTCCGACAGTACTTGACTGACCATTTCCTCTTGCTCTTCTTCGTCCCCTTCTTCCTCCATAACATCATCTATGGCATCACCCATCATTTCTTGTCCCATTTCCATCTTTTCTGAATTCATCTGGAACTGTCTTATCACATTCTGTAACTGCGGCATGTTCATTTGTTTGCTCATCCTAATCATTGCCTGCGTGGCTCCTTGCATGGCTCGCGACATCGCTTCAGTTGACGACATTGTCTGTATCAGGAAACGCAAAAACAGTTATGGAGTTTCACTAATCCATTTCCCGTCGCTAGGGGATTCTTACCTGTATTTGTGTCTGGACACCTTGTAGCTGCGCTAAGATCGGGAAAATATGTATCCTCGAGAAAAAAGGTTACCGCAAGCTCCACTCTAACTTACCTGTGACCTCATGTTATAAAATTTGTCTATATTGTTCTTTGTGCGAACATAGTCCTTGGCCATAACTCTAACAGGGCCCTGCAGAGGTGAAACGACGTGTATATGAAGCAATAGGAGACCCCAAGATGAAGACATTCGGACTTCAACCGACGTACTGTTTGCCCTTCCTTCGCGTATCGTCGCATATCTTGCTCCAGCTGCTTCTTTTGCCGCTCCATACGAGTACGCTCACGGTCTATCTCACGAATACCGCGTCGTATCTGCTTCTTATTCTCTCGTATTTGCTCCTCGAGCGTGGGTTTGGCTGCCTGATTTCCCATAGCCTTTTTCTCTGTTTTCCTATTTCTCCACCACCAGTTACAAGGTCAATACCAGGACCTATTTCATTAGTCTTACCATATCTACCTCAGAAATCAACATATACGCAGTGAAACATGCATATAAGCTCGTCGCTTAGCTCGATAACCAGGACCAACTCCAAGTTGAAGTTGACTTCAACATAGAGCTGGGAAGTAATACAGTATATTATTAGTTACTTAGTTACTTCAAGCCTTCCGAAGTATCAAGGCTTGATACTGCGCTCGTCATACCATGAATGACCCTCACATGGTTGATAGTATGATAGTATTTTGTCTATAGTTCATTTTGGTGGTAGTGGAAGTCTTTGAGAAGACGGAAACATGTCAGGAATCTACCATCAAGTGCCATTTTACCTGAGTTCAGAGCTCGATTTGGATATCAAAGTGTATATTGGACACCTTCATAGGCAAGTTTACCAGGATGAGCAGCACCGGGGGGAACAAGAAAAGTGGGAGGAAGAAGCCAGCGAGTACTACGTGTCGGTGCAATTGTTCCAGAGTGGGTTAGCGCAGCATGAAATTCCATGCGCTACCCAGGTGGCGTCCATGCGTAGAGGACAACCCCATTGGGATGAATGGATCACTATACCTTTCAGACTTCGTGATCTGACACGATTCGACCAAATTGTAAGTTCTTTGCTGCTCGAGTCTTTCGTGTGATTTCTCGTGCGAAATCACGATCGCTTTTGGAAGCATCACATTTTATTTGCTTACTCGGTATTTTCGGTTGATTCACTCTTTTGCGTGTGTGAAATGGGCTGATATTGCAGTCGGTCTGCCTCGTTGGAGTAGGACACCGGATTTTAGCGGGAAGCACAGTTCGCCTCTTTGACCATAAAATGCGCCTAAAGCGAGGATTACAGCAACTAATGCTGTGGCCAACGCTTTCTTCGATTTCAAAGGCACATGTCCCAGGAGTGGATGCTACATTTGATGACAGCTGGCCTCCTAAAAGACCTGGTGTTCCAGGACCGGAAGCGAACTCTGACCAACCAAGGACCGGAACTGACCGAGACGGAATTAATGCAACATTGCATGGACACCCCTCAGAGCCTAGTGAACAAATGAATGGTGATTCGACGATGAATGGACATGCAACTACCAATGGGGAGAGATTCAAGGAGGAGAAGTTCTCTCTAGATCCGAAAGCCCCTTCCGTGAGTCTATATTATTGGGACGAAGACTTCCACCTTGCCAAATTACGAGAAAAATATGAGCACCATGACATTCAACACATTCCATGGTTAGACAGACTTACAATCCGTCAGCTGGAGTCTCACAGAAACAGGAGGACTGAAAGCGTTGGAGGAGAGAACGTACACCCGACAGGCATCAAACTATTTGACGCGAAACAATTGCAGGTAGTTGACTATGCTGGAGGAAAGAAAGACGTGGTTGCTGTACCGGCAAGTGATGAAAAGGCAGAAGCAGATACAGAAACAACTTCTAAGGGGAACCCACAACCTTTGATTCTATACATTCATTTCCCTTACTTCGACCATGAGGTTGTATACGATGAGCAGATATATGAAGCAAATTTCCTGCCTTTTGCCACATCCTCCTCGTCAACTCAGTCCTTATGGGAAGTAAGTCCAACGCAGGTTCTACTCTCTTTGCCGCGCTGCTATTGAAGGAGTGTTTTCGTCTGGTCAACGCAGATTCCTGATTCTGGGCCTGACCCCGCAACTAATCCATGGGCAAGTAGATTAAACATCGTTCCCGACCCTGAGATGGGTGCTACAAATCCCGTGGAACTCAAGTACAAGAAACTAGCGCGAGGGCTTGTTAGGACACTAGTTGACCCAAATCTGAAACCCAACCGGACCGAACTTCAACAAATCGATCAGGTGATCAATAGGCCAAATTATAGGGTAAGAGATGTGTTGTTTTGCTTTCGAATATATCATGGTAGAGGTTGGATCTTTGCTGCAGCTGGACCCCGAGGAATCGTCCTTGCTGTGGCGTTTTCGCTACTCTCTTCTTAGCAATCCTAAAGCGCTCCCAAAATTTGTGTTTGCTGTTGATTGGAATGATGAGTCGGAAAGCTCTTTGGCTACTGGTACGGGCCCAACTGTGTTTGTTCGTGCGAGATGCTCGTTCACTGTGTCTCCATCATTGGCTACTCCAGAACTAATTGAGAAATGGGCTCCAATCGATGCTGACGATGCCCTGCGGCTCCTCTCTCCAGACTTTAGACATTCTACAGTTAGGCGCTTTGCTGTGAATACACTCCACCGATGTACGGATGAGGAACTCGTGAATTATTTGCTGCAGTTAGTGCAGGTGCGTTGGTTAAACCTGTGGTTTTCTTAGACTATTCGTTTTGAGCAATGGGATTTTTGTCCAGGCCCTGAGATATGAACCACAACTGAACGGAATTTCTGAGAAGATGCAAAGTAGTGTGGCTCTGGAAGAGGAAGAAGAAGAGGGAGCATACGACCCCGCCAAAGAATCTAAAACCCCATCCACTGCGGATGGCGACAGTTCGCATTGGCTATCCCCGTTGGCAGATTTCCTTATACATCGGGCTGGGGCGAGTCCGTTGTTGGCTAACTATTTCCATTGGTACTTGACGGTAGAGCTCGAAGATTCAGCGTTTGGTGCAGTCTTTGCTCACGTCCATTCGTGTTTTCTAGACCACCTAAAAGAGTTTAAGAGTATGTTTCTTTTACCGTGAACTTACTTCGAAGTAGTTTTAGTACCTCTTCAAGTTTCATTGCTGAGCAACTTCGCAGAAGGAAGACGCATCAGCCAGGAAATAAGCCACCAGGTTGACTTTGTAAGGGAACTAATGTCAGTCGTGGAAGCAGCCAAGGGTGAGAAGAGCATAGAAAAGAAGGTGAGCCTCAATCCCTGCAATACGTCGTTTGATGCAGTGCGAACGCTTCTTTTGCTTGTCCAGACATCGACATTAAAAGAATATCTAAAACCGGGAGGAATGTATAATACCCTAACGAACTTAGGTGAACCAGTTCTATTCCCGCTTGATCCGCGATTTGAAGTACGTTGACGTGCTTTTGGAGTATTCCAAGACCTGCCGCTGAATTACCTTTTCGTTGTTACAGATAACTGGCATCCAATCAAACAAGTGCAAGGTCTTCCGTTCTTCCGTATACCCAACGCTGTTTGTTGTCAGTGTTCAGAAAAGCGATCCTGAGCGTATACTCGGGGAAGAGGAAGATTCGGCAAGTAGTTCATCCAGAAAGCGTGCAAGTAGTGGTGCAGCCAAGGAAGAGGAAAAAAGCCAGCAAGAGCAAGAATCATTTCAGGTACATGAACAATCTCCATGGAATTGACCAAGCCTGCAGATATCATACACACATGCTGCAGGTGCTCGTAAAATTGGGCGATGATTTACGCCAGGATCAGCTGATCATTCAGATGATCCAACTGATGGATAGATGCCTGAAGAAAGTAAACGTCGACTTACAGCTCACGCCATATCGGGTACTCGCAACAGGGTTAGTAGATGGAGTAGATGTGCAGATTATCGTACGTTCCAACTCTAATCCGCATATTTGCAGGACGCGTTCTGGGATGATGGAGTTCGTTACTGGTAGCTGCGCACTTGAGAAGGTCAAGAATGATATCATTGGGTTTTTCAAGAAAAAGCATCCCAGCGAACATGATCCATATGGGGTAGACAAGAATGTAGGTAACTTAAGATTTGCATTGAAGTGTTCCAAACTGTCGAACTTCATGTGTCTTGTTTTACAGGTTATGACCACATATGTGCAAAGCTGCGCCGGCTACTGCGTCATTACCTATTTACTCGGTGTCGGCGATAGGCACTTTGATAACTTGCTCATCCGCGTATGTACCTGTCAGAACTTAAGCAGTTGTTCCTGTAGTGAATCATATTTCCATGGGTTGCAGGACACGGGACATCTGTTTCATATAGATTTCGGGTATATCTTCGGTAATGACCCGAAACCACTTCCTCCCCCTATGAAGATTACCAAACATATGATTCAAGGAATGGGAGGAGTAAAGTCGGAATACTATAAGCAATTCAGAAAGTATTGCTGCCAAGGTTATACAATCATTCGTCGGAGCGCAAACCTGTTTCTGAACCTGCTAAATTTAATGAGAGACGCTGGCATCGCAGACATGGGTGCGCATCCTGAGGTACGAACAGATCCGTGGAATGGTTTAGCATAGTCAAAAAATACTATAAACTGTTTCTTCGCAGGTAACGTTGATGAAAGTGCAAGAAAAATTCAGATTAGATGTGAACGACGAGCAAGCCGAGCGTTACTTTCTGCAACTGGTAGACGAAAGTGTCGCCGCTCTCTTCCCTCACTTGACGGATTTCATCCACAATATAGTTACTCGTTGGAGATAATGCCATAGCATCAATATTAGGCCGGGTTGTGGCCGGCGTAATCGGGATATACCCATTTCATCGCCGACTTAACCAAGTTACCCATGCCACTAAAAACGTAAAGACCCCATTGTCCAATGTCCATGCTGTAGGTGTTATATTGAGTCTCCTCCGGCAGCAAATCCCCAAGCAAACTGTGATCTGCCGGAATATTTGCGGACTCCTCAGTGACACACCTCCGTGTGTGAAAATATACAGCAAAGAAATGCAAGGCACTAGCAAGTACCACCAAGATATACCAAAGGCCCTGAGTGCGACTGGGAAATAACCTCTCTCTGAGGTAGAAAAATACGCCGAGACTATAAATCAACCCACCAGCGCATAAGAGAAACATCCCCTCGGGATGGAAGCAGTGCTTGCCTGCATAGAGGGGTATAATGCCGAGCCAGCCCATTAACAAATAAAGTATCAAACGAGCACGACTGTACTGTCGACCGACAGTAGTTGATATCACAATCCCCGTTATTGACAAGGACCAAACAATCAACAATAACAGTTTGGACCACCACATATGACCCAAGTTAACAATGAGAAACGGCGTGTACGTCCCAGCAATCAGAACGTAGATGGCGGTCTTATCAATCTGATGGAATAGCTCCGATGTGTTTTCAAGGAAAAATAGCCCATGTCGCAAAGTGCTGCTCAAGTACATAGCCGTGAGACCAACTATGTAAAACATAACTCCAAAAAAGTGTCCAGGGTCTCCAGTCGACCTCGCCTTATTAAGCAAAGGGAAGGAACCCAAGATCGAAAAGAGCAGACCCGTTCCGTGAATGATGCTATTATACACTTCATGCTGGATGAAGTTACCATTGTACTTGACTTCGATATCAGGGCGGATGACATCAATCAGCCGGTCAGCAGCACCATGCATCACACCCCTGCTTGAGGGAGTACTCCCACGTTGCGTTCCCCGGATAGCATCCTCCATTTGTCGTTCTTGTTCTCTTGATTGTTTTCGCGCTTTGCGTCTTATTTGAAGAGCTGTCAGTAACTGCTGAACTCCATATACTCTGAGGCTATTGTTGCAGACATCAAGATAAGTTAAAGATACGGTGTTGCAAATAACTCGAGACAATGCCGTGGCTCCTGCCACACCTATTCGGTTCCCTCTCAAGAGGAGCTTCTCCACCGTCTTACTATGCTCTAATCCTGAAACATGATGATGTCACAGTTGGTTAAGTCAAACCATTATGCATGTCTTAAATTACTCACCTTTGGCTAGAGCAACCGCCCCATGCTCGCCAATGTCATTGTCACTTAGATTTATATAATGAACAGTGTCTGTGCAAGTCGCGACTGTGCGATTAGTACTGCTGATACAAGGCGAGTAAAGCAATGAACGTACCGTTCGCTCGAAGCACATCTCCCAAAACGTATGCTCCATAATTTCTGCGTAAACAGGGATTGTATTAGCTACCGATTGCAGAAGACTTTACGATGTCAAATCTGCCTCACCCTATCTGACACCGCCGGAAGTCCAGAGAGTTGATAGTCTTATTATACTTCAGAATGTGTGCCAGGGGCAACATATCTGCTGCACCGAACGAGCTGTCCAGCTGAAGATACGTCACTTTAGTTCTGTATTGCAACGCGATGGTGATCGCTGCATGTGGCTGAGTCTTGTACTGGTCACATAGTTGGAAGTAGACTTGCAACTGCGGAACAAGTTGGTTCGCTACCCGGACGGTGTTGTAGCGCGGTGTCACGCGTCTCGACGGATTTCTTGCGGTCGAACCCGTTTCTTCCGAAGAAGCATGCGTTGTAGTACTTTCGGTATTAGTCTTGCCCGCATTGCCTTGCTCACTGTCGGCATCTGTCCGATGCTCTCCTTGGCCTGTGACGTCATTTGTTGTCGGTTCTCTAGCTCGGCTTCCGCCGTCATTTTCAGACGTGCTGCTCCCAGTATTTTGGGACCCCTTATGGCTCGTAAAATCTGTAGCGCAGTAAGATAATATGTAACACCCTGAAAACGCATGTATACGGAATTCCACCCTGTACGTACTTTGTGCGCCTGCCCCAAAATCCGGGATGTCCATTTCCTCCTCCTCAGCGGGGTATGGGGCAGATGTAGCAACGCTAGAGGGCATATCGTGAGAGTGAGTTGGCTCCTCCGTTAGGGGGCTCTGTTTCATCGATTTGACGATATCATCGTCTAAATCGTCCCCAAGGTGCCGGGTCATTGTGCTTTGGCGCTCCTCCGTAGAGCTCATGGACGGTGTTGGTGATAACGACATCACGATACCGGTGTATACCCGAATGGAGAAACTCGTGAACAAAGTTGTTCTTCCGAATTCAGTAGAAAAACCATCGAAAAACACAACTCCTGAGCTGATTTCTCCCAGTTGTTTCAGTCGACGAAAAGATTGACATGTTTTGCGTCCAAAATTTTGGACCAAAAACCGTGTGGACGGGCTGTCGCACACACAGGAAACAGAGCTGCTTAACTTTTGGATCCAAGTGGCACCATATGAGTGATTGCACAACCTGATGTGAATAAGTGATTACATCAAGCTAGAAACTATCAACTTTCACTGGAGTTAGCACTTGAGTTATCCTGCCTTGAGAATAGTAAGAAAAATCTGCGTATAGCGTGCAGCGTGTACATTGGTATTGCTCCTACCGGAAGACGTGTCGTGCAGTATTGTTTTCTGCTGGAAGTTCCAATAGCAGAAACTCAAGATTTGACAAACAAAATCCGACTCCTCTGAAGTTTTCGTTGGTGTGAGGATGGTCATTCTGTGACCGTGGGTTTTCACCACTGATCTCTTCTTAACAATGCAATGGGTGTCTGGACAGGGCGAAGCAAATGCGCGGAACATCTCTAGTGAGTGGTCAGATTGGCAAAGCTAATGAAAATATTTATCGGGGGTTAGTTGATATGTCTTGCGCTACCTATTGACAATACCAATTACGACCTTAACTGCTTGTGCAAGGTGCTTGCGGTTCTAGCGGTTCAAAACGAATGTATCCAACAATTCTGTACCCAATTCAGGCATAGCACAGCGTAATATCCTGTGCCAATAGAACATACTATAGTGACGTCTAATGTAGGAGTAGCGAGCGTCATAAGTACGCAGTCCCCAATGCTCGTCCGATCCTTTCATAGCAATTAGTTAGGGCACCCCTGCTATACCATCGGTAACTCGTTTCCGGGTCTTGGTATAGAGCATAGTGCCACGATAACGAATTTCACCTTGGTTTTAGCCGTTAGATCGGATCCTTGTCGCTTCCACTGTCTTCAGCACGATTAAAGAAACATGTCTAGGGTACCGACCCCAGCGTGGGGCAAGGCGTTTGCCACAATGTTGCACAAGTGGGTTCTTCCATTACACGATTCCTGCATCAAGATTACACAGCCCCCTTCTTTTTCTTCTCTTTGGTACGAGAACGATCAATGGAGATGCCATCTTTGCTTTTTCTCCAATCGAAAAACTGTTTGTGCCAAATGTGCCATAAGGACGTGTCCCTATAACGTGCGGGAAACTTCATCCTTCTGTGCTTTGCAGCGTTAAAGTACTGCGAGTAGAACGCATTGTCTTCACCTCCCCAGGTAGTCTTGTTGATTGACGAGCCGCTGCAAGAACAGGGAGATGGGTCAATCGAGGGAAGTATCACGTTTATACTTGATCACATACAAGAACCCGACATTGTTGTCGTACAGATAAAACCATGTCATGCCGTAGCCTCCAGAACGCACCCAAGAATTACCGGAATCCACCAAGGTGCCGTCAAGAAGATGCTGGAAAAGCTGGTCTCCATCTTTAATCTTTCCAGTTGTTCCCATGACAATAGGGAACGATACCCGTTCACCTGCACAATTTCACACGGCGCCTCACTCGTGAAAGAATGACCATTCATCGGCATTATTGTAACTAACCCAGCTTCGTCTGATTCAGAGCGCGGTCAATAAAAGAAGCATCAGTAGCCACTATATCCGTATCCACATGAAATACTAGACTTCGTTCCGAAGGAGTAGGGATGTGTCGTAACGCTGAATTGTATGTCTGCTTAGGCACACAAAGTTGTTACACAAAAGCAAATCATACGCACCAATTCCCAACATAATAAAACTTACCTGGGTCCTCATCCATGGAGAGGTTGCTGGAGACCTTGACAAGAGGCGGATGCGATCCCTCCATACGGCATCCAACCGTTTTGCTAAGGGTACCTTGCGATCTGTGTCATAATCACTCACATATATGCACAGACAATGAAACCAAGGAGGAGGCTTTGAGCATCGCAAGGTGGAGTTTTTCACAGAGGTGACAAATTGCAACAGGTTTTTTACACGGTTCCGGTGGGCTACTACTATGTAAATGAAGGGGTATCGCTCCTGTGGGCACTTTCGAAGATCACAAAAGGGATACTCCAGCGCCTTGCCCCGTTGTGAAAAGACGGGTGTATGGAGCTCGTCGTTGTAGCTGACATTCTCTAGGATAAAGGAGCGTTGTACCAGTGCTTCGGTGGCGTCTACTGGGCCCGCGCTAGCTGCTTCCCAATCAACAGGTGGGGCGTGCGTGTCGATCGCACACTGTTTCCTATACCATCGATTAAGCCTTTCACTGAAGTTCGCATTTCCCCATAAAAATTGTTCCTTGTTTGTGTCACCATTCGTCTCCCGAGGACCTGGAACTGGAATACTTCCTGAGATAGCATTCGACGGCAATTCTCTCCTCACGACGTCCATGTTGAGTGCCGTTGTATGAAGTTCGGCTAGATCCAGCTTGTTTAAGTTGGAAAGACTGAAAAGTTCTCTAGCCGGCTTCATTATTCTCTCGTAGTCGGCCGAGCTCATTGAAGGGAAGTCGAACACTCTTATACCATTATTGTCCGCTTCCGTCCGTATGTCGTTCGGACGCATCGATGGTTCCCTGTGCTCTCTATTGGCACGATCTTGTCTTGAAGATCTATCCTCTATGCTCGATGCTTGAATAACGTTGGTATTCTCAGTGTCAGGAATTGTGTCGTGAACGTCACTTTTCGTTCGTGCTGAATGGATCCTGGGAGCCTGCACCCTGACTGTGGCTTGGTCCGGAACAGTCCTTACATTGGGGGCGGTTACCTGAGGACCATCCTTCCGTGATGAAGTTTGCTGTAGAAGAGAATCGGCTTCATTGGCTGCTCTTACAGCGGTGGTATTCACGCTTTGCAACGTAGTCAACGGGGACTCTAGAAGGGGCCCTGATGGGTCAGGGAAGTAAAACTGTGCTAACGAAATGAACACCGTGATGAAAACCACGGTCACAAATAAAACTTTGTGTCTAGCAGCAAATTTGCCGGCAGCGCTACGATTTGATGGGGAAGTATGGCCATTTTCTGCTGTTGTAGCCCGTTGCACAGTGGCCTCCTTGGCTTCTCCCATAGTACTCCAAAGAAGAGACTCTATCTAAGAATACTACCGCCCCCTCTCATTTTGGTTTCTCTATCAATCCCTAGTGGAAACAGCAAGTACGGCTCGAGAGACCTTCAGCCGCGGAAGTTGTTGAAGTGAAACAGTACTAGTATTCTGGTCCCGTACAAATGCATATTTATGTCACTATTGGTGGGTGAAATGTGAATACAATCTCTTTTTATCTTAGGCCTCTAGACGATAAATGAAGAACGCCAAGCATATCACATTCTGTGTAACAGATCAAGACAGCTGGACCAACGAGAATTTAGACGAAAGAACTTCTTGTATTTCAGTGTGCTTCTTAGAAGATGCATACCTTCGACATCATTGTCAATTTTATTGGAATGAACAAAATTTGAAAGCACTTTGTCTAGCTACTCTATCGACTCTTCCCATCAGGACTGAATTCAAACTTACGAGAACCTAGCGTTCACTTCACTATGTACTCGAGGCAAGAACTTCAGTCCACCAAAAGCATCCACCCATTATCCAATGCACAAATTTGCGTCGTATTATACATTCATCCCCTCTTTCTGGAAGTGCTTTTTTTCGACGCTCTTGACATACCGTCTTTACTAATCCGCCAGTCCATTACTTGTTTGTGCCAAATGTGCCACAGAGATTTGTCGGTGTACCGCACAGGTCTTTTCATTGTCCCGCGACCTCCAAGTTTCACGAACTGTACATAAAAGAGATTATCTTCCCCACCCCATGTGGTCTTATTTACCGTTGGCCCACTGAACATCAATTGAAACAAAGGGTAGTTCCACTAATCGTGTAGGTGGAATGAGCAAGCAACACGAAAACACTTACAAGAATCCGATGTTATCATCATAGAGGTAAAACCATGACATCCCTTGTCCTCCTATGCGTACCCAACTGTTTTCCGAATTCAGAAGTGTTTTCCCCAATACGTGTTCAAACAATTCCGAAATATCCTTAATCGTATTCTTTGTTCCCATGACGATGGGAAACGCTACTTGCTTGCCTGAGAATACACCGAAATTGCTCTAATTCACCGCAGGAAGTCGTACACTGTGATTTAACGATCTTACCAGGGATCGTTGCCTTAAGCCCTCGGTCAATAAAAGTTGTATCCGTAACCGCCATATCCGCGTCGACGTGGAAAACAAGGCTGCGCTTCGAGGGAGTGGGAATGTATCTCAGAGCCGAATTGTAAGTCTGCATGCTATACAAATTTCGATCCATTTTGGAAGACAGCTATACATGACAAGACGAAGACGCACTTTAGCTTTTATCCACGGTCCACTTGCCGGCGATCTCGATAGCAGCCGTACTCGATCTTTCCACGCAGAGTCTAGATCGCTACTAAGAGGAGTTTTCGACTCGGTGTCGTAGTCGCTGACATAAACGCATAGACACTCATACCACGGAGGGGTTTCATCGCATCTTAGAGTCGCATTCCTTAACGATGAGACCAACCGAAGGAGGTTGTGGATGCGGTTCCGATGAGGAACAATGAAGTAGATGAAAGGATATTTATCCTGTGGACACCTCCGTAAGTCGCAGTACGGGTATTCTAACATTCTTCCCTTAGTTGCAAAGACAGGCTTTTCAATATCATCATTGTACGCAACATCTTTAAGCTGAAAGGATCGCTGTAGTAGCTCAGCATTTGACTTGGCTTTGGGTGTATCTTCAATTCCGGGGACTCCAAATATGTATGATGTATTCTGATAGCGACATTGCTCTGCGTACCACTGTTTGAGGGAACTTTGGAAATTGTTACTTCCCCACAAGAAATTGCCGTGCTTCTCTCTATGATATGATAGTGGTAGTGGTGTTGGCGTGGGGATGCGTTCAGACATACCATTGGGCGGAAGTTGCGCTCTTACTTCATCCATTCTTTCCGCCAGAGCGTGGAGACCCGTTAAATTATGAGACTTGAAATTAGCATAATAAGCAATAGCTCTTGCGGGACGGATAATTCGCTCGAATTCTTTGAGGTTATCGAAATCTTTGTCGATTGAATACGAGTTGACATGCGCGGCGTCTTGGGGTTGAGGGTGCTCCTGTGTAGCAGCCGTAGGGCCCTCTTGGGGAACTGATCCATTGTTCTTTTCTTCTGAAGATGCATTCCTTTTCCCATGTTGCTGAAAAACTTCTGAAATCTCTTGCGAAGACATGGGCCCTTCAAAATACGACAAATTCAAATCTGTAGCAACTATAATCATCAACACGGTGCAACCCAAAACTGCCACCGACGCGCCTAACACCCTCCATAACGACAGCTGAGTCCCAGTTTGTAAGCCGCCCTTTTTGGAAGCCTTTGACGGAGGAGAGTTTAGAGGCCTCCTGACCTCGCGATGGTTTTGTGTCGAATCGTTATTACCACTCATTTATGCAGGTGCAAGAAGTAGTCCAGCCCATGTTCCTAACCGCGAGACAGTTCGCACAATTTTCTGATTCCGAACCAACAAAAGTGTCCATCATGGTCTCGGCTGGGCTATAGCGTTATTCCAAACCTAGATATTCATTGCCTGATGCGAACCTACAGAGCTACGTAGGGTAGACTGCAATACCCGTGGTAATGGTTGCGACCCGAGTATGCGACTGGAATCCAACTCCCATTGTGCCAAGTTGCAGGGCGTAGTTGGCACATGTGCGTCGGAATCTACCTTCCCAAACATGCTGCATAGCAACTCAAATTGTCCCGAATAATTCCGCGTGTGAATGATCCTCGCATTGGCTCAGCAATTTGGCTGCGATAGCGAATATGTCTGGTCCACTGTTGGTGTGGCCTGGCCCCTGAAGCAGTGCTCATCCATCTCAGTCAATACAACACGACGTAGCCACGCTGAAGCGGATATTGTCGCTGCTCCGTTTCAACGCACTCCATAAATGGGAATTCAGAGCAACGACGCGATGAATTTCCTTCAGGTCAGCACTGCATTCGAGTTCCCTGCAATCCTGCCAATATCCAATTTCTTTTTTCTGGGCCCATCACCACCAGTAGTACCTTTGGAACCTACGATATAGGTGGTTTCCTATCTTGGAGGCGCTCAATCGTATCTGTACGGTATATCATACCAATAATCATATAGACCAGCTCACTTCTTCAACTTCAACCTAGGGCGTCTGAATTTTCTTGTAGAGTTGGCAATGTTGTTTGGGTTGATTCATTGCCCTCTCTTTTACGTTCTTCCATTTCCCGTTGTCCTAAATCCACGGAGCGACATATAGCCGTGTCGTCTGTGGTGCAGAGGCAAAGAGAGAAGGAGTACAAGCGAAAAAACTTTGTGACTGGGGGTCTGCCACAGCTTCTCATACAGTAATGCTCCTAAACACAGATAAATATGGAGATTTCAAGCCCCGAGAGCAGCGGAGGTGGTCTCCACCACCAGTTCACAGGCGATTCCACATTGACAGACGAGTCCAATCGCCAACCCAGTTCTGGGGCGGAATCGTATGAGATGCCTGAAGACGAGGAGGAGAGTTCAGTGGATGAAGAGGAAGGGACGTTCACCGCCTTAGTCGAAGAAATCGACAGACAGTTGGGTTTGTCCTCCTTTGGAGACACGGACGAGAATTCAACCAGCCGGTACAACCTGCAACACTCTAGTTCCATCTGGAGCTCAGATCATGATCAAACTAATTGTACTGTCACTAGTTTAAAGCATGTACAGGACTTACTAGCCCAAAGGCTCGCTAGAATCAAAGACGTTTTGTGCATTGATCCAGATGACGCCATTCCACTGCTCCTACAGCACTCCTTCGACGATGGCAAGGTGACAGAGAAATGGTCCGAGGGAAAATTCAAGGGAATAACACTGGGTAAGCGTCCAGCCCCGGAGGCAGATACATTGGAAATGTGCCCGATTACACTCGAAGATGACGTGCCGATGAGTGAGTGCGACGCTCTTCCCTGCGGTCACTATGTTTCGAATGAAGCTTGGGGGCAATATCTTGAAAATTCTATAGAATCAGGTCCGGGATGTATTTATGTTGATTGCCCGGTGGATGATTGTGAAGAGCGGGTTCGACGAAGCGTAATTAAAAGGCATTGTGACGCCTCTCAACTGAAGAAATATGACTGGTATCTTTTGGATGCTCTCCTTTCCACGGCACCGTATATCAAGCACTGTCCCAATCCGCGATGCTCTTTGATAGTGGTGGGAAAGGAAGCGGAGAAACCATCTACTGTGGTTTGTTACTGCGGATATGCGTACTGTTTCTGCTGCCTTAATGATGTGCATATTCCTGTCCCTTGCCACTATGCGAAGGAATGGTTGAATACTTTCATTGAAGACTACACTCCCGCTTGGCTCGAGACGAATACGAAGATGTGTCCGAACCAAAATTGCGGACAGCCTATCGAAAAGAATCAAGGATGTGACCACATGTATTGTGATCCCAAGGCTGGAGGCTGTGGAACTCGTTTCAACTGGAGTGAGGCATCTACTACCCGGCTTTCTAATATGGGTGCTCGAACGCATAGACTATACGCAGATCACGTACAGTACGCAAACAGATTTGTTGAAGAAAACAAGAATGAGCGCTTGCTTCGCTTGGAAATCGAGACTGCTGAAGACGTCGTTAAGGATCTGGTCGAGAAAAGAGGGCTAGAGCTGTCGGATGTGTCCGTATTAGTTAAAGCATTCGGCCTCCTAACTAAAGGTACTCGTATCTTGAAGTGGTCATATGTGTATGATTACTACCAAAGCGAAAAAGAAGGCGGTACGGCGTTGATACAACACTGGAGAGAGCAAACGAATGACATATTTCGGGATTTGAAAGTGACAGCTCATATAGGGCCAGAAAAGCAATTCCTTCAGGGGAGGGCAACCTTATCTCAAATCCAGAAGCACTTGTCAGACCTTTGTGAGGTAGTACAGAAGACGAGTAGCTCCCTATGGAGTTTGGTAGATGGGATAGAAGATCACGCGGCTATCAACGTTTGAGAAATCATCTGTCATCTCATGTCCTTGACACTCGATTATGCGTCTTCCATGAATGAACCCGGTGCTCCCGCGTCGGAATTCCGACTCTTCAGCAAGTTGTGGCCAAGGTGGAATATTGGAACTGTTCGGACATGGAACAGTACATCTCCTATTTGCCATACTGTATGTGCAATGCGAGAACAGTATACAGAGCTGTATCAGCTATTAATATTACCCTACCATGTCGACTTTGTGTCGTCCTAGTATGGTGACATGAACCGGAGTCCCGAAGCTGGCGATGTAGGTGTACGGGATTTGGGTCATTTCTACGTACCATTGGTAGGATAGCTAAACTGAAGCACGTAGCAATGTCTCTTTTCTCAAGTTGTCCAGGAACTTCCGACGCGCTTCTTCAGTGGCATCGTGGCTTGCGTCCTCGCTACTAACAGACCACATGTGTAGGGATTTGAACCGCTTGTTGAATATACTTCAGCAGATTTCTGTGTCGCACTGATCGGCGAAATTGTCTGCTTGCAACCTACACCCAAACGAGGGACGATTTGCGAGAAAATTCTGTCCTGTATCCTCTCCCCGTAAGCTATGGAGAACTTAAACCACGAGCCCACCGAGGATACCGATACGTCGCTATCTTTTTCGCAACCCCAGGACTTGAGAATCACCAGCGAAGTGAATTGGAGGATACGCTTCAGCTGTCAGAAGTTAATGAACCTGTAGAGAACCGGGTTGCGTTGGAGAAGCATTCATATGGTCCAATCATGGGTACGACCGTGAGCAGCGCACTTTGACTACCGCATGGATGGTGATTCAAAGTATGCTGTCAAATCTTGTATGACCATGGGTTCTAGAATGCTTCTACACACCACGCCAGCAAACAGGACTAGTGACTGACGATCAAATGAGATGCACATACTTATTCCTTCCGGAGATGGACATAGTCTTCAACTACGTCCACAACAATGCTACTAACAACAGAAGCAAGACTGGATAAAGCAACCAAAACTGAAGCAACCAACTGACGCGTCAAAGATATTCCTGGCCATACTACCAATGTTAGCGAATTGGCACGAACAAAGCCGAGTACTACGTCCGTAGCATCTGCAGCGTCGTGGAGGAGCTTCTTCCTTGAGGGAGGAGTTTTTTCTAGCTCGTCAATAAATTCCCGAAGCATCGTACTATGGCCGTGAAGTATACTTGCTTGCCGTTGTTGGAGGTGCTCTAAGTTAGATGCTTTGTAAGCAACGAAGAGCAATGCAACGATGGTGAAGACTATGTCTGCGAATACCGTGCTCCTCATCAAAAGGTCGGAATCGTTAAGCCACGAAACGAAGACATAACCCGCTGCCATGACAACTGCCAAAATGGGCACCAGGAGTATTCCACTCGATTCATCGAAACCCAGATTTGCATGACGGAAGAGTTCTTGTCGCATACTCAACCAGGTATATACGTCCTCACGGGAGACTAAAGGTAAATATTGCGTGGTCTGAAACGCCGGGATCCTGCGATTCGTAACTGGAGGCTGCGATGAGCGGCAGCACGAGCACAAAGGCGCACAGGATGGCCGCGACGAGCACCGAACACAGCAACCTTCGTTGGCGGAGGGAGAGTCTCTTTCCAGCATTGTGGTGAGAGACCACATGAAATTTTCAGCAAGATGAATTGTTTTCCCCGCTGTATTCATCATCGCATATATCGCCGTAGCGAAAATAGTGGCAACAGCAGCATGTGCACAGTAGTACCATGCCACATCTTCTACTTTTTGATGTGCCTCCTGGAATACGTGGGACTGGGTCGTGGTATACGTCACTGATGCTTGGAATACAAACGCTGAGAACGCCCACCAAAAAGAAACAGGGTACCACTTTTCATTCAAATCTGTGTTATACCTATGTCTTAGGTCTTGCACTAGGCCTTCCATAGTGTACTTCCGAAGATTACATTGTTCCCCGAGCTCTTCGGTTTCGATGACCTGCTGGAAATCACAGCCTTTGTCCACAAGAGAGAGCTCTCGTTGCTGACGGAGATTCACTAGCTTGACTTTTTCACTAGTAGTCGCTACCCACGAGGCAAACAGTAGAGCTAGAGCAATATAAAGATAAAAAAATTGATGAGCCACAATGCGGTCTGGCTTTATTGCGTGCTCGTGTGCTTTGACGCGCGTATGCACAAACCCATAGGAGATACTAAATCCAAAGCCAACAAACAAGATCCAATGGAGAAGAAACAGGGCATACATCTTAAATCGTTTGCAATTACACTCTGCCCTGTACTTATCCTCAAACCCTATTGGCCGCCGAGGAGAGGGAACACTGGCGGCTGCGTGCCAGGGGTATCGGGCAAATAAGCTCTTTGAAGCTCCCCAGAAAGTTCGGACCATCCGCACGCGATCACAGCATCTTAAGTAGGGACGTCTAAAACGTCTGACCCTTCCAGCCCTAGTAGAGCCGTCAGCAGCACATCGACAACACTTTCCACGAATGCATTTCACCACCATAGCCAGAATACCTCCCAAGAGTAGATTGAAGAATGCTTCCCAGAATAGAGAGCAGCTGAATGATACCTCAGAAGTGATTACCGGCTCGATCGGATTAAATCGTTGTTCCTTTATGCTTCTTTGTGTAGTGTTTGTACAAATCTGGACCACGCCCCGGTCAACGGCGTTCTTTACCGTTTCGCTGTCCTCTCTCCCCTTGCAGAAAACGACGTCACAGCGAGAGCCAGTTTCGTAAAATGCCCGTGCAACTTCTATGCGGAAAAATTCTTCAAGTGCGCGCTGGTCGAAGCCGTTGCCTTCGACCGGTTGAAAGAAAATTACTCCTCTCAGGTGACCGCAATCGCTCTGCAAGGCTTCCTTTAGCCATCTATACGCAACATCTCTCCATTGGTCGGTACTCGAAGTCTGCAGGAGGAAAATAGGAATGTCGGCGCAGTTAAGGTAATCCCTCGTCATATCCAAATCCAAGGTCTGGGTACCTTCCCCGGACGTATCGGGAAGGCCTCTCCATATAATACTACTGCTGGCCAACTTTTTTTCGTTGCATTTGACGTTCAGGCGGGTAGGGGGGTATTCGTCTTTACCATCACGTTCTCGTTCGCCTTCAGCCTCGACGGTTAGATTCCAACAACTTTGGTCCTGGAATGCAGGTAAGTTATCCATCACGCTTTTGTCGCCAATACAAACCAACCACAGTTTATTAACTCTTAAGTCATTCACAGTCTCAGGGATTTCACCGTTCCGATCTCTTTTTATCCCTTCTATGGGCTCGCACTGGTAATCATCTTGGTTCTGGTTCTCGTTCCAATCGATAGAAACTCGCTGAAAGAACATTCCGTCGCTTCCAAAGGCACGGTACTGCGAAGCCAAGAAGCGAATGGTACAAAAATAATCGATTCACAGCAAGTACAAGCATTCATTACCTTTTCCTCTCCGGGGCCTTCTCTGTGTGAGGTCTCTCCTCTGCTACAGCAGATGTAGGAGGGCCACGTCCTGCGTCTCTGCGCTGCCCCTCCCGCATCATGTCTCTTCTGCTCAAGGAGCGGAATTTCGAACATGATTTATGAGTGTCTCCTTTGCTCCAGAGACAATGCAATACTCCAGAGACAGATACCACTTTAGAGCCTGGTGGTCGATAGCTTCGGATCTGTTCTGTCCGTGCATTACCTTTTGTTTTGACGAAGTCTATGTGAATGCGCGTGTTTGTGGTGTTGAAACAATCCTATCGAACGGCTGGGTGTGTGTGTGTGGATCATTCTACACAGTGTGTGATTCATTTTCCTTCATCTCAGTTCCCAGTAGTTCACACAGCTCCGGCGCCAAGGGGTGGCTCCAAAGAGAAATCTGAAGGGTGGCACCCATGGTCACGAAAGAGCGGGAGCTCTAAGAGAACAAAAAGAGCGGTTCGGATTCATCATGGTGACTATCACGGGACACTTTTCTTTATCCAACTGTCCTTGCTCTGTAGCTGCCCGATGCTTACATGTACCTTGCTGGTGCTTCGGAGGAATACCAGCTTGTTTACACGCACTTCTTCGCTGTTATGTTTCGGTCATCAACACTGTTGTGTAGTCATGATTGTACACAACTTGCATACTGTCCATTATCCCCTAGATAGCGGGAAGAAGATAGATACTGTAGATAGATACAAGGGAATCTCATTAGAATGTCCTGTTGGACAGCGCGCTGTACAGTATACCGGTACAAAGTGCCTCAAGCTGTGGGGGTCTCACAACGACACCAGTTGGCCAGAACATTATCTCTGAACCCAATGAAAATTTTAATAATTCCTATGTGTCCATATACTCTTGTAAATAGGCGCATTGAAAGCTTCATTAACTTGCTCAAGATGATGTCCGCAACTTCAACTTGTAGGTGCCACGGCTTTTATACAGCGTATAAACCCCCATGTCAGTAGGATTGTCACATTTAATTGGTGTAGTAGACGGTTTATTGTATACTAGTTGAGCTGTGTAAATGTGGAACTCAGAATAATGGAACTGGAGGAGGAAGAGGACCCGGGATACCGAGAATTGCCCATTCAGGGCCTCCACAAGACACTTTTTCAGACCAAAGATGAGTACCAGGAGGAGATGCAGTACCATTCTTCAGCGCCTCCGCATCAGGATGCTCCCGAGAGAAGAGCTGTGCAGTCGGAGAGCTCTCCACAGCAAGAGGAACTTGACAAAGAGGGGCGTTCAGAGGCGAAAGGACCTACTTCAGGATCATCTTCGGATAGTCTAATGGGCATGGAGGTGGGAGGAAAGCAGTCACAAGAAGGGGATGATGCAGTCTCAGCGGATGGTCCAACGAGGTTCCAATTCGGGGAGTTGGACTTCCAAAGCACATTCTTCCCGGAATGGACGGAACCCATTCAAGGCACAGCCGCAGATATGCACGGATCCTTACTGGTACGTAAATACTACTTGGAATTGCGTTTCCCTTCCCTTGTTTATCACGACTATGACAAATATTCGTGAACACGATGTGACGCTTATTTTATATTTTTCTTCGATGTTGGCAGGCGCTGGGTACCTCGATTGGATACATATGTCTTTGCGATTTCGGGAAGGAGCTAAAGCAGAAAGATAGTGATTCTCAAACCGCCCCGCTTATTCAATGGAAACTATTTGGAGCTCCTGTAAAATTTGTGAAGTTTGATTCCACGGGAGAGTACATTGGAGTTGGAAGCGACTCGGGTGAACTGCTTATACTGCGTGTTGAAACGGGGGAAATTCAGTACGACGGCTATGAAAAACGACCGGCGGTGACAATGGGGTTCGCGTCGAATTTTGAAGGAAAAAAGGGACACTTCGTCTACTCCACAGAGGGAGGGAGTTTCCGGTTCGTCGAGAAGAAGACATTCGGCGCGGACAACGTCAAGAGGATGACAAATCGACAGCAACTTGTCCTCGATATTTCTTGGCATGACAATCTGCTAGCTTGGGTTTCTGCCACTTCGATTAATACCCTCGATATGAGCAAGAACAAGAAGCTTCTGTACTTTGACTCCCTAGATACAAGCATTGACGTAGAAATCTGCCCACCGCAGATTCTCTGGTTCGATTCCCAAACGTTGATTGTCTGTTGGGACAATACCCTAATGGCCTTCCGTTTTACGACGGCAACGTCGAAGGAAATGACGTGCGAGGTATCAAGAATCGCTCAAAGGCAATTTCCATTCCATATAGCATCTATAGCTCGTACTGGTGTCGATGAACTTGCCATTGTTGGATATGATCCACCGGGACAACACAAGGATGACTCTAAAAATGCAGAGCCAGATATCTTTTTTGCTTCAGTTAGTTCCCGGGACCGTTTCCGTGTACTCAGCTTCCAAAGAATTTTGGGAGCTCCTTTCGTAGAAGATCTTCCTCGGGATATTACCCTCGTGTCCTCTTTTATGACTAATGATGCTTCAGCAGACGATCCCCTTATATTCATCCAGGGCACGCGTGCGCTTATTGCTGTGCGCTACGTTACACTGCTTCAAAAAATTGAATGGTACGTCCAAAGGGGAAGACTCTCTCGTGCCTTGCAACTTGCGCTGGAACAAAAAGATGTGTCCATAGAGACGTACTTCAAGCTTGCTATGGCTTACATTGACAAATTGTTGGGTGATGGCTTGTTCAACCAGGCAATTCAGTGTAGCAACTGGTTGCTGTACCGGTGCGAGGGTCTACGGCTTGTATGCAGCTACTCTCTCCTGAAAGCACAGGGAGCCCGCGGAGTTGATGCCGCCTTCTCAATCAGCGGCTACGACTTTGCAAATCTTCCGCGCTCATTGATGGTGATGTTTCTTGAATGTTGGATGTTCCACCAACCACTGCGGTTTGCATTGATGATTGTGCAATGGGCGAATACTTTGAAATCCTCTTCGTCCGACAAGGAGGGGGAAGCCGCGGTCGGTGAGAAGTTAGATATTAACCGATTAATCGTCGCTCTGAAACGTTGCCTTCGTGCACGAGAGCACGCCTTAAAGAGACATCGCGAATCAAAAGAATCGTGCCTATCTTCTGCTACTCTGGAAATTTCAGTTGTTCCCCCTGAATTACCATCATTTTCTCGCTTTACGAGAGAAACTGATTGTTTCATTGAGAAAAAGGACGAAGTTTATGTCGAATGTATGGACGAGTTACTCCATGTTTCTACTGTATTGCAATTCTGTTCGGAACAAGGCTGCATAAAAACGGGAATAAATTCCGAGGGATCGCAATTGGCGGTCAGAAGACGAAATCAATCTACTCTACTAATTGAAACTGAACACATTTGCGAGCAGCGTGTCGGTGTACTTGTCCGCGCCATGGGAGAGCTTACGTTAGCTACTGGAGACGCGCTAGGCGCGTTAAGAACATATGTTGGCTTGCTAGACAAATACAAAAGAATAGAATGCTCACATCTATATAGCATGGTGTGTAGCCTGAATTGGAGCGAGAACTCTGAGTGGAATTTCGGTCCTAAAAGCATTGATTACTCAACAGTTGAGAGAGTAGAGGAACTGGAAGAATTAGACTCGGCGAGGGCTGTTGAGATAGTTGCCTGGTTTGTAAGCCCCAGGCAAGTTTTCTCTGAGGAGTATATCCCAACACTTGCTGCTACGGATCCTGCTGCTCTTGCAAAATCTATACGGAAATCGGTCGCCCCGGGAGATATAAGTCTGCTTTGCTCGCTCATTGTACCTTCTTCACTGCTCGAAAAGATACACGAAGAAAAGAGTTGGAAGCCTCTATCTTCGCAGTTAATGGAGGAGAAAAAGTTGAGAGAGGAACGCAAAAAAGAAGTCTTGTTGCAACCGAAACTGTTGCAGCTCCTGTGCATCGTTCACGAGATCTGCATGGACCTCGATCATGGATTGAATAACTTCAACGGACATGTAGTTAGTAATGGGCAAAAACCCACTCCAGTACAGGATAACCTTCGCATGTGGCACAACTTAGCGTTTATGCTATATCTTTACTATCGCCCCGAGCTTGCTGTGGGCTTCTTGCGTCGGTCTGCACTAGCCGATGTAAAGTTCTGTTTGGACCTGTGTCGCTTAGCGGTCGACGAAGATATAGAGGATGGTGCAAGAGGCATGAAGAACCATGCCTTACAATGTCGTGTAGAACTATTACAGCGAATGGGAATGGAAACCATGGAAGAAGCTATTTCGATTTTATGGAGAGATGTTCAAAGTGTACCTCAGATTCTAGATTTGATCAATCATGCTTCACGGGCGACGCTTCAGGAACGACAAACCCTAAGTAGGACTTGCCAAACTAGCAGTGAGTTCGAAGAACAGAGTCAGAAACTGCAAGAGAGAGTAAAGTATCGTCACAAATCATGTATGAAGATATTACGTAAAGTTGCTATTGACAACTTTGATCCTTCTTTGGTAAAGAATTTGATTAAGGAAGTTGCACGGGACCAGAGTTTGGACTTGATCCCCTTGCTTCAGGACATTCTGACGAATCATTCCCTTCCAGGTGTTCCTTCGATAGTAAAGGACGTACTGCAGGAGTGTAAAGAGTGGGAAAGCATCCTTTCTATTGCAGTCGATTGGATGCAGAAGCAAGAAGTAATCAACTCCTTCCGTGAATACCATTGCCGAGTGAGAAAAGGGTATCGCTTTACCCCTGATACCACTGCTGAAGAACCAGAGCAGCGACTACGCGATTTCTCATCCCAGGAGACACCAGAATTAGTTCTATTCGCTTGCGGACATATCTATAGTGCCTCCTCTCTGATCGGTGTAAACTCCGAGATGCAGCGACAACGGTCGGACAGCGGTATGAGCACTCCCACGAGGCAATCGAGCATAGATGAGAGCACTGATGATTCGGAATTCCGACGACGCTCGTTTAGCAGCAGAAGATCGAGAGCAGAATCTGGTATCAGCATTATCCCTTGGTCAGGACACCTGTCCGAAGTTGGCGCTCCAGAGGACGACAACGGTACTGGCCGCCGGAGGGGGAATGCATGGGCGGGCTTGAAGTATATATGTCCAAAGTGTCAGGACCACAGGTACGATGGTACGCTGGAAATATGAATAACCATAGCACCCAATATTCAAATATCTAAATCGTCGTCTACATCGTCATCATCGTCACTGTCTGTATCCTCATCACCTGGTTCCACATAGATAAGGTTTCTTGGGGTGCCGCCTGCATTCTCCGATTGAGGCCTGCTCGCCGTTGCAGATGCAGCCGCATCTCCTGCCACAGCTGCATTTTGCGACGACCGCGTGTACGGTAGCTGCAGCTTTGCTTTATCTTGCTTCTCTTTTTCGGAGAGTTTCAAATTAAATGTAGCTTGTTTGATAGTCTTTTCCTGGGAGCACAACACGTGGGGAATTAAATGCTTAAGTGTATAACGGGCCATGTCATTCGCTTACCATCTCTAACGCGTCTTCATCGACAGTAGTTTCTTCTGTCATTTTTTCTCCCATGTAAGCGGACACATTTGTATCGATTGCACCGTTGGTCAATACTATGAAATCCTCTACCTTATTGCTTATTTTGCCGCTCTGTAGCAGTAGTGGGTAGCAGCGGACGATCATCAATGATACTTAACAATACAGAGAACATACTCGACTCTTATCAATAATTTCAACTTCCCCCAGGATTCTCTTCTGTCCAGAATCTTGGGAGACTTGAAGCTCCTCGGGAACGTGTAGAACGAGGCTACAGAGTGACGATAGTGACACAATACTCGAGTCATCAGTTACTCCTGAGGGACATGGAACTACAATGCCACCACAGCAGGCTGCATTATGCAATGATAGGACAAACAAAGCGTTGGGAGGATTAACTATTTCAAGCCCAAGCCTTCAAGGGAGTTGCGTACCTTTCCGCGTACGTAGTTGCCGTAGTGACTGAAGGAAATAAATGACCGAGCTTGGAGAGTTCTCTGCTAACATTGGTAGCAGCGAATCAAACACGATCGGCACCATCAGTGTATCTTCCCTAGCATTCTTGGAACCAATTCGATCTAGTTGATCCTTTATAGCCGTTCTAAGTTCGTTCAGGTTTGCCACTAACAAACTATCTCCCTCGAGCGACGTATCGGCGTGATCAGCAAACGCATCGACAGCCCACATCCGGCGGAATCCTCTAGGAGGTAAGTCACTCTGTGACAACAAGACAAGACGACGAATCAAGATCCATTGATTGGCGATAGCATTCTCACTGAAGCAAGCTCCCCACATACCGTGGCTACATAAATCCAGTTGTGGGAATCCGAAGTTTCCACGAGCATCCCGGAATCAAACTGCAGCCATCATTAGCCCAATTAAGCGACATTTATTGAACGCAGCTACTTTTTGTAGACACTTACCTGCTTACAAATGTGGTAGAGCAAGCACATTGTGGCATTTGGCGTTGGCAAAACCGAGGAAGCCACAGGTTTGGAGGACCTCATTTCTTCCATGTAAGTGTTTCTGGTTTTCCTACGGTTCGAGAAACTTGACAGCGGTGGAATGGAACTGAGATCTCGATGGCTGCCATTTTCGGAATATATCAAGATTATAGGAGGAAGTCGTATATCGCTCTCCTGGGCTGACGCTGCCGGGTGCTGTTGGTCCAGTTTTTTCGCCAGTGCCCGATTCAGGCGGCATTCTCGAGAAGTGTACATTATTTCCCATAGATTGCACTAGTGTCTCAGTCTGGAAATTTCCAGAAAATACAACAATAAGGCCATGAAAACCACGATTTGCTCTGCTCCAAATTGAAGCTGTTTTGTGAAGATGTACTACTTATGCTTAATGGAGTCATTCTACGTTGCCCGCCAATCCTTTCGCCATTGTATCAAGCTTAGAATCTTGCGGAATAGCAACATACAGTAGGTTGCTATTCGCACAACTACACGTGATTTTTTGTCTTGCAAATGCTATAGCCACAGACAGCTCACCTGGATTCCTCATTGCGCATTTGAGTTGATGACCCATACCGTATTGCAATGTTGGAGAGAGATTGTTTCACTTAAGCATGCTAATAGCCGTTGTTATATCACTAAAACCGAGTGTTCACCAGGCGAAGAGAAGACAGTAAGACAATGCCCATGTAATTTTCTTGAAGAGTTCTGGTGGGAAATTCCTACGATCGGAAATTCCTACCGATGGTACGGTTAGCTTGTGATTTACTGGCTATTACAATTCTTGCATTGCATCGGTTATTTGCATTTTGGAGGAATTCATCGATCCATCCCCTACATATCTATATGGTATCAAGGTGGTGGACTACGACGAGATGGTAGAGTTCCGAGTGAACCACCACCACAGTGCAGTGTGTACATGTGACCTGAAGTCACCAAGGTCAAAAGGGAAAACGGCACTCTCCAAGTTCCAACGCAGTTCCGAGCGAACCACAGTGCAGTATGTGACCTGAAGTCACAAGGGAAAACGGCACTCTCCAAGTACCAACGCAGCTCTTCGCTTCCGGGTACAGTTTTTCTTTTTGACCCACTTTCGTTGCAACTCGGCAGTATTGGTACTACATACTGGTAAGCGACGAAAATGTGACTGATGGCCCACCGGCAGTTGGATGTGAGCCGCTACACCAGACGCCAGCAGCGCTAACGAGGGACATGGTATCACGGTGCACAACCAATGCTAATGCTCTTTCCTGTCTTTCTCCTGCACTGACTACAGGCCTGGCTTGAGTCAATGATTTGTCCGATGGGTCCCAAGGGTTTCTGGAACGCGTTATTGTTACATAAAGCCTGACTTCGAGACTCGGAGCCGGAGTCCTTTTGGCCGAGAAGATTCTGGCACGGCACAATAAACTTCTTCCAACCGGCAGAAGGGGATCCAAAGGGACAAAAAAGGTAGATCCTCCTCGTAGCTCCCCTTGCGAGAGAGGTTGCAGTACCGCTTTGGGAAGGAATTTATGCGGTTTGTTATGACTTTACGATTTAATGGCTATTAGGCGTTCTTAGGCATTATTAATTGACACGATAAACAGTTTGTGTTTTGCACCTGTGTCTGCGTGTTAAGGCACCCAGAGAAAAGTTGTCTCTGGGCCTTGTTTTTTCTTGGATACGAATTGTACTACAAAATACAAACCATTCCTACCCCCGGGGTGCAGTGATCCGTTAAACACTGCTGTGATAGCGAAGAGTGAATTATATTGCGTTACTTACCACGCACCTACGAGTCCTACGAATTTTCGTCCCGTCCCGTTCAGCGAAATGGCAGCGGCGAACGAGCACCTTCTGTGGAAAACCTTAACCGAACTGCCCGAGCCAGATGGGGATGCTACCCTCGATGACTATGACGACCTTCGCAACCGGAGGACAGACCAATACAATGAGTGCAGAGGTGTGCTCAAGTCTAACTACTCGGGAAGAACGTACTATTTGTACAGGATACAAAATGCGCTGCGAGGCGCCGTCTATAAGGGAATCGCGATAAACCCCGAAACAGGTCAGCGCCAAGCGTTTGGGGTGAAGAGGCTCGATGGCGTAAGTTGTGGCAGTAACTTGTTGATATTCCTTCCTGTTTTTGGTTTATATTCATTTATGGTTTTCAGCAATGTGTAGCGAGAAATCTGTTCTTTGACATGGACGGGAATCTATATCGCCCGAACGATTCAGGTGACAACCTTATCATGGAAATCCATGCTATGCGAAATCTTGGTAGCGAGAATGCGCATATTCAACCCTTGGAGGAATTCGTCTATGTCGAAGGGACACACTGGCGCGACTACTTCATGATAATGCCATACTCGAATCGTACGTAGTGCTGACGCCGAAGTGTTCGTTTATTCTTGACAGCATTCGCACTCTTTTGCTATTTGTTCAGGGGGTGATCTACAGATGTGGATGGGAGCCTTGCAGATGGAAGATCTCTGGCGAAGCATTGCCTGGCAGCTCGTGCATGGTGAGTAACAGGGGTCTGTCACGAGCATCCTTTACAGTAGAGTCTCACTACTCGGTTTTGCACAGGGGTATCTTTTATGCTATGTCGCGGATTAAGCCACTGTGACATATCCCTTGAAAACGCCTTGGTGCAGGAACACCGCGATGGACGCTTGCAGGTGTTCATCCATGACTTTGGACGCGCTGTGGATTGTCCAAGATGTCCTGGAGCTGATGGATTACGTTTTCCGATTCCGTAAGTGTACTGTAGTTCCTTACGCGCAAGCAGGGCATTTCAGGAATAACACAGCGTTGTTTTATTGTTTCTTCTACAGCTGCGTGAAACCCTTGTACATGGCACCTGAACAACTTTTTGCTCATGCTCATCCAATCGATGGGGCGCAACTGGACATTTACTGCCTCGGTATGACGCTGTATCTGTTGATTGTCCAAAACAAACCACCCTCTCCTCACATGCCGGAGAACGAAAGACTACCTAGGATGAGGGAAGCAATGGAAAGAAGAGGTGCTTCAAAGCTTTGCCAAGACTTTATACTGAGCCTGGTGAGACAAGTGCCAGCCATGAGGAGCAGTGTCCTTGGGGAAAGAGGCAGACGTGCGATGATTGAACACCCATGGTTCGAAGGCCTTCGCGATCCAGTTGCCATTCGCCAAGAGCTGGAACAGGTGGACGACGAAACTCAACGGCGGCAAGATCGGTGGGTGGACCAAGAAGAGGCCTGAGTGGGCTGAAAATTAGGAGGTCTACCGAGTTGACAAAGAACCCAAAAAAAAAGTACAGAAAAAACCGAACGACAAC
>LVLI01000681.1:0-12100 GCA_001687465.1 Halocafeteria seosinensis
TTCCAAGGCACGGGGTTGAACCGTGCCAAGTTGAAGCAACTTCGCCTCTTCCCCTGGTCTTTTTGCCCCCTCCTCCGTCCCCCTGTCTCCCTCCCCGAAGTTCCACAGGGAGGGGCAGGGGCCGGTAGCTAACGTCTTTTTTTCCCTCTGACGTAGTATATCAGCGCCGTTCAGTGTTTTGTACCGAGTGACATCTGTCAATCCTCCCGCAGAAATATCGGCCAGGATCGTGAGTAGGCTGTACTTGTAGGTGACGTGCGTTGAATACTTTGGTGGAAGGCTTTCGCACCCACCGACCGACCATCACCCCCAACTTAAGGCGCCGTTAAGAAGACACTGCTTGCTTCTTGTGGTGTGTGGTAGCTCATCGTGCTGGAGAAAATGGATTCCTCGGGGATGTACCCACCGCCCTCTACAAAGAGTCGTGGCAAAGACCGAAAAAACAAACATAAACGAAACCGCGAAGAAGCTCCTGCCAACATTGCCCCTCAGGAATTTGCGGTCACAGGACGAGGAAGTGAACCTGACCCCGTTTACCAAGAGGAATCGCACAACAATAAGACTCTGCTTCGAGCGAAGGATAATGGGCAGTTTTCTTCCGTCTGGGCCGATGAAGCAACTTGCGCGTTGGTTCAACAAATTTGTGTGGTCTTGCGAGATCAGTTCAAAGGGTCTCGAAATACAGGTGCTGCATGGCGAACTGTAGCTGATAATTTGAATCAACTGGGATATAAGCTTGGGGAGCACAAAGACTCAAGAATTTCTTCAGATGAATGCAAAAGCAGATGGCACCATATTGGTAAAGAAGCAAGAGTAAGTCTGCTTGGCTATGTATACCATTTTGTTTTCTTTACTTGCCGCTGCGGCTTGCATCCTCATGATAACAGAAATATAAAAGACGACTTATGGAAGAAGGTGGCAATGCGCGAAAACCGAAAGTAGTAACCATATTAGGCGAAAGTCTCGAGCAAGATTTGCTTGACTTTATTGGAGAAGTACCACCTAAGCCCACACCCCAAAGCGGAGGACGTCCAAGTGGTGGAGCCATTGGCCATCACATTCATGGGGGAGATGAGTACGAGGATGGTTCGAAAGATAACTTCCAGCTCTTTCCCATGACGCTCGAGCATCATGGGGCTGGATACCAAGGAGGCTCGTTACCTTCGCAAGGAAGCGGGAGTGGCAAGCGTCAGCGAACTGATCCTGAAGATTTCACTTCACCTCCTAACGCTCAAAATGCTGCGTATAGGCAACACCTCAGAGAACAAAAGAATAAAGCAATTGAAACGTTGCTCAGCTCTGCTAGGAACAGATCAGATGTCCGTGTTACTATCTCCCGTGCTATCAAACTTATGGAGAGACGCACTGAAACAGTATTGAAAGCATTTGAAATGGCTTCCCCAGACGGTCATTTTGAGTTGGCCACGTTTGTCTCGCTTATGGATGTCATTCTTGCAGCGGAAGAGTAGTACCGCGTTCATCATCGAACGAGGTGTAGGTGGCCATGACTTACGACAACGAGTCTGGCGCAGCTTAGTCAATGCGCTTTTGTATTGGCTCAACATATTCTTACAGTATATGCTATAGCTCGAGAAACTAAGAAATATCACGGCTCGTCAGTTTGTAGTACATATGCCCTTTATCCAGCGGGAATAACCACCATTCACACCGCAAGAAGATCATGTACTGGTAAATCACATAGAATATCTTCAATTGACTTGTTGAGAGTCTCCTTGGTTCTTGGATTTCTCTTAGGCCAGAGAGTCTGGCAGAGACTCAGAGTCTACGTGGTTGAAGTTGAGGCGACGCCTTTTCCGCAGCTAACGGTCGGTCACGTCTCGTCTCCCTCGTCGAGTGTGTGTGATCCCTCTCCAAAGGGAAAAGTGCTTTGATGGGGGTGAATGAAAAAGTCATTTTGCTTTTATTGCAAAGGGATGATACATCTTTGCTCTTTCCTTCACGTCTATCTTCATCCGTCTGACGTGTAAGTACACGTTGCGGTGCAAATACAACCCTATTGTGGCCGCAGTTGGTTAATTGTGGGAGCTAAGTTAACTAACGGAATCCTCTTTGTCAACGACAACGTAGGCCGAACAAAAAGAATTCTGACCGATTTGGATTCCTTTTCTTCCAAAGGCACCCACCCACCCGTACGGATTCCTTTTCTCTTGTGTAACACCCTGGTTGGGGCCGGTCGGGACCATAGCATATCATGGACCAGCACCACCACTACCCTGGAGGAGCCCAACGACGCCCCGGGTTCTCCCGGCAACCAGCTCCCTTGCAACAAGGGCAACCGAGTCAAGTGGGAGCCCCATACAAGCCGGCCACGGCCAAGGATAACCAAGCCGGGAATTCTCCGGCGACGGGCGCTCCTAGTCGAAGTGCAGGCAGTAAAAAGAAGCGACGAAGGAACGGAAATTCCAGCAGCCGGCATGCTCCTTCCGCCGACCCACAAGGTGATAACCTAACCCCACCGCATTTGCTGAGTTCCAGTGGTGGGGGGCTGGCAGGAATTCCCTACATGGCGTCGAGCAATGATGCCATGATGAATGCACAAGAAACGTGGCATCCATTTAACGGCTCTCAATCGTCTCCACAGAACGCATCGCCTCCTTTGTCCAACAGCGAAGGACCAGCAACAGGACCGGGAAGTGGCAAGCACTTACTGCGAGCAAAAGGGAGTGGCCAGTTCTCGTCAACTTGGCCTGACGAAGCAACTTGCGCTTTAGTGCAACAGTGTTGCGTCAACATGAAACCCGAGTTTAGCTCCTCTGAAGGAGGCGGAGGTCAGGAAACTTGGCAAAAGGTGGCAGATTCACTCAGCCATGCTGGGTATCGAATCAACCGTCCGAATGACCCCTTTTTCACAGTGGAGGACTGTAAAAAGAAATGGCAATACATTTTCAAGGAAGCCAAGGTAAATTTGTTGATTCGCTGAGCCCATGAACTTTCGCAATCGACGTGTTGTCGTGTGGTATTTTGCAGAAATACAAGCGCAGGCTGGCGGCGAATGAACCGAATTTGCGGATGCCAAAAGTGGTTGCTATTCTCGGACCCAACATTCAGCAGGAACTTTTCGATATTATTGGCCCCGTCGAACCTGCCACTCCGGCAGACCATCTTACTAGTGGCAGCTCTCACAAGAAGAAAAAGTATATCACCCCTCAAGGAGATTCTTTTGGAGGCTTCGGCTACCTCGCTCCCGAACACCAATATCCTGCCTCTAGTCTTAACTTTTCTGTGGGCCAGTCCAGCGATATCGATCCCTTGGCAACTCATACCCAATCCCACGGCAGACACAGTCAAGAACCTGATTCGACCGAAAGGTTCCACGAGAACGGAGAGGCATATTCAGCGGAGGACTACGCTCATGAAAGACGTATACGCGAACGTAAAATGTTAGCGACGGAAGTCTTGTTAACCACAGCCCGCTATAACCCCGAACACAAAGTGACGCTATCCCGTGCAATTAAACTTCTGGAAACCCGGACTGAAACGTTGGTTAAGGTCTTTGATATGTGTTACCACGAAGGAAGTGGACTAGAGGTTTCCTCGTTCGTGTCGTACATGAAGGTAATTCTGGCAGCTGAGGACAGAGATTATTGATCATTCGTGAAGTGGTGAGTGTACCAATGGTATCAGTTTGAACAGCAGCCCCGCAATATAAACTTCCTGAAGTGGTTGGATACGATTCCAAAGAATACATCTCCAGAAATAACGGTTTGGTTTACGATACAAAGAACTCCACCCTGAGGTTATGCAATTCCATATAGCTTCCACTACCAGAATTCTGCCCGACTTACTTGCTCTGTCCATGACATGTTGAAGTGACTCACTGCATTTTTCGTTTATGGCGTGCATTGTACAGTGTTTCCATTGATATTGTCCATATAGACTGAAGGAAAAAATCGGAACCTACCGTCGCTTGCTGTACTGGAAATAATGGCGTCGTTAATGGAATCAACAGTGGGAAATACGGGCTCGGATCCCAGTCGTTTGGTCGCACATGGTCATTCTCTACGCGATCAAGGGGATTTACAGCACGCTATACAGTTTTACCAGAGGTACGCACTCCCCTATGTCTTATCTTCCTTGTTGAACTTCTTATGAGGTATCTGTGTGGACAGAGCGCTTGAAACAACCCAGGAGGGCGAGATCCCGCTGGAATGTCTCAACAGCCTCGGGGAATGCTATGCTGAGCAAGGAGATCATGACAACGCCATACAGGTACGTCAGTGCTACTAACTACAGATCTATTTTATTGTCTTCTGCATGTATTGGTGGAAGCTATGCAGGTGTTCCAAAAATGTGTCGAGGTGGATCCGGAACATTCGGGGCACGCATGGATGTATTTGGGACAGTTTATGGAAGGGTTCCAGGCCTTAGAATCATTCAATAATGGTGTCAATTGTTTCAAGAACCAAATACATGCTTTGCAAGAAAAGAACAACAAAGGCGATGATGCGGAGAAACAGAGACTGGCTTTGATGCGACAACTTGTGTCAGGGTATTGCACCATGGCAGAGTTGTTTATGACGGATTTATGCTTTGAAGACGACGCGGAGACCTCTTGCGAACAGCTCTTACAGCAAGCTCTACAATATGATGAAAAGAACATAGAAGCCCTGAGTACTTTGGCGAACTTTCGGTTGTGCCAACAGAAGCCCGATTTGGCTAAACAAGCAATTCAGGAGGCCACAACCAGCCTATCTAAGCTGGAGGAGGAAATCAACAAGCAATATGTGCTTGATAACAATCCTGCATCTGCTGCAAGCAATTCCATTGGGAGTGCAAATGACACTACTAGCTCTGGCATTGTTTACGTGATGCCCCCTTACTCTACCAGGTCAGGATTAGCCAAGGCGGCAATGGAAGCTGAATGCTACAGCGAAGCATTGAACGTGTTGGAGGGATTACTGGCTGAAGATGATACAGATTTGGAACTATGGTTTTTGGTTGCCGAGGCATATCTCCACAGTGGTGACCCACAAACGGCTTTGCAATACGTCGAGGATGCGCTTCAGGAAGCGGATAAGAGGATTGAGAAGAGCAAGGAAGAAGGTAACACAGTCAAGCATGAGGAAAATCAAAAGGCAAAGGATCAACTCAAGAAGCTCCAGGAAGCGACGAAGAAGAAGCTTGGCTGAATTCTCAATCGAAGTAGTACATATGGCAACAAATGATGGAAATAATAATTTCCTACTTGTTTGCTATGTCTGCGAACTGAGAAAGCATTCGGAGCGCACTATCGTGACAAGCGCTGCCACTAATAAACTGCTACGTATCTAGTTGAGCAAGTAGCTGGAAAACAGTTCTTGGGAGCCGGGTATGTGGCCTCATGGAGAGAGACGAAGCATATAGACCAGGCGCCAGGAATTAACGTCATGGTTTTAGGAGCTAGGCCTCGTTTGGATAAAGAAAAGACCGTAGTAGAATGAACAATGCCAGGCTGGTGGACTAGTGATATGAGGGATCGATCTCAGCATGCAATGTCAAGTGATGCCAACATATTGTTGAGTTAAACTTTGAGAGGGATCCACGGAAGCATTACTCGCATCGCTTCCTCTGAAAGGACACGCTCAAGTCGTAACTGGGTGTCTGTTCTGGCCAGATACAACTGTATCGGCCTCTACATCATACAACTGAATGATGGCATTATCACTGATAATTTTTCAATTGGCAGGTTTTTGAAACCATAGCTTAACATGCAAACTGGGTACTTCGGAAAATTACTGAAGTGAAACCCCAAAACATCGCTAGGACGTTACTGACATTCTCGACTGTGTTAGGACATCGGCCTTTCTAACCCAGGTTGACACCCTCCTTGGGTCATCCCGGCGGGGCTGCAAGCAAGGTGAATCGAGAGCGTGCAACTGTTGAATTGTACTTCATCGATACTATAGGGTGATGGTCCCTAACGAAAGTTTTTATACACGTTTCTCTTCAAGAGTTTTTTTAGTTCTTCGAGAAACGTGTCAAGAGAATAGGACGAGGGCCTCTGGTCCTTCGAACTTTCTGTCCACAGTGCGTGTCTGAAGGGAACTCATCATCAATCTCAATTGCATTTGTTTCAACCCAATCGAAATCCAGATCCCTAGCATCTTATTCAGTTATGTCGGCGATAGTATCCAGGTCGCTGTTATTCTCTGTTTCACTTAGATGCTCAATCTTAACACTGAATGGCCTGTCTCGAGTGTTACGTTGGCGAAAGCATGCATGCCTGACCGGTGCCCTTGTCTTTTTCCTTGCAGACTCGGATACGTGGTATGTCTCCATCTGAGCTATGCGCTCAAGTGTCTGAGCAGGTGAACTGTGTGTCGACCTTAGTATTAGCAGCTGCGAAATTCGAGAAGAGACGCTCCACGTTAGCCGACCCAGGACAATTACAGTAGTGAATAGCCTTAAAGCAAAAATCTTCAAACTTTGGTATGAACTGCTGTGAACTGCTTTTTAGCCTATACAACAGCATCATCAGTCGGTACTTTCGGCATAGCATACTCTTATAACTCTGTGCCTGCACTCATCGAGTTGTGAGAAGGAGGGTCAACTGGGTTGTAGCTGCATTTGTTCCAATGTGCAACACATCTGGACCGCCCATGCCTTCACAATCGTCATCGTACTCATCTCTGAAACTGCACCAGCCTAAATAAGCCGCATTGACACCCATCGTTTTGCTTCCAATCCTTCACAACGCCGAGAGATTGGGATTCGGAGTTCGACCTGGTACTACTACCAGGCTGGTAGTAAAGTTCTAAGGAATCCTCGATTCGAGGACCTCGAATACTCATGGAAAGAATGTGAACATGCTAATTAGAGCATATGTTCGTACGAAACAATACATCAATTATAATTGTATTGGTATACCTTTCCCAAAGGATCCCAGCTAACGCGTATCATGTCATAGAAGACTGATTCACTTGGTCGTTCTGTCAGTCAGTTTCTTGCTTTTATCGTACCCTTGACGCATCCCCATCCCCGCATCCCAACTAGCCTACCACCAACATGTACGGTACATGATGTACCGTACTAATCGAGTCTTAATCGAGTCTTTTGCCGGTTACGCGTTCGACCCATTAATCAATTTGATCGATTTGAGAGCGCTGACGTGAGATGGGAACCGTTTGAATATTTGCGGAGTCGGAGCAATGCGGAAAATCCGTGAGGTGCTGAAACGTAGACAGCTGCGTACGACATGGCATGTTACCGCGTCATTCAATGCCCATGGATCGGGTACCGGTATTATCCGTTCGCAAACCCTTCTTGCTGCCACTCGTCCCATAACTGTTCGCCGCTAGCAACAAGCAACCTCCAAGACCGACTCGAGCAAGCCGGGTATGCATGCATGAACCATGACGTCCTGTGGTGTCAAGCTACACTCTGTGCGTTTACCAACGAAGTGCTGTTGACTACAGGCCGAGTGTTTATCCAGAGAAGATGAAGCCTGTGGAAACCATTGCTGACCTGAAGCCACTGGAAGCTTAGCAGATACTTTCTTTTGCCTGTACATTCCTTCGAATACATCCACAAGCAGTGGAGCTGAATCTACCGGATTCCTCCGTCGTTTCCATTAAGCCATTATTCCGGTTGTTTATGCTGTACCACGAAATAGCGAGTTACACTGACTGCAATATCCCCGATAAACCTCAGTAGCATGAATAGGAACGGCAAGCGCGCATCATGTACAGTACATACCGCATGAGCTGTAGACTTTGAAAGTGGCGACAACCCCACCTGGTGATGCTGACGCGAGTACCGCTGTAAACGAAATTGAACTCTCTTCATGGTCGTGGTGTAGCTTCCTGCTAGATCCAGCGGCTTGGTGCCCAGGGAGTCTTGATGGAGGCAATCTGCTTCGTCAAAGCTGGATTAAATGGATTGACAGCATCCACTTGAATACCGTCCGGCTGACAATGGCACATGCACTTCCGGTGCAATGTACATGCGTATGCCCCAGGAATCCAGGATTCCAGACTTCCACTTCACTTAGTTGAAGTCTTACTTCGCACAAGGAGATCGGTGTTGTTAGAATCTTCAAATGGCATATCATCCCTAGCAGTATCACCTGTACTTTTATATATATATATATATATATATGTACGGTTTGTTGAGGTGTGAATCAGCTGATTTTTGTGTGTGTTGCATCGTTTCGTACCGTACATGATGATGATGGTGCGACCAGGTGCTGTAGCTGTAGCTCTCGTGCTCGTGGCTATATGTTCTCGTTCCTCTCCTGCCCACTACAATGCCGCCACAGCAATTCACGGAGCTGGCGTCGGTGGTGGTGCTGTGCCTCGGAGCAACACTAATGCTGAGGAAGAGCCTGGGCATGGAATCATTGGAGCAGCTGAAGCGCGTAGTTTGCACTACACGGAATTGCATCCACGACAGGAACCTTCCCGGACCTGTATCCACTACAAATCCAGTGAGAATCTCTTTTACCTATCGTGCTCGTTCCGGTGGTTCGACTACTTTAATGCGTCCGACTTCATCTCGTTGGCGGCCAATGAAGTGTTTGATGGACGAGACTACGAGATTGATATGGACGGCATCACGGACTTTGAGGGCTTTATTGGAATAATCAACAGTGTTAGCTCCCTAAGGGAAGCTCCCATTATTAAGAACGTCCACATGCGCAATGGAGCCACCAGTGTGACGGGAGGATTCATCATTCGACCTTATCAAAAGTTCTTCTTTGTGGACTCGTGCTCCTCCTCGGGCACCATTTCAGGATTGGATGGATACCCGTTTGCGGGAGGAGGAGGGATTGTAGGACAAGAATGCGCTGCTAATGGAGGCCACGTCGTCATCTCCAACTGCTACTCCACAGGCAACATTGGATACTCGGCCGGAGGGATTGCTGGCCGGGAGCTGGCCAAACAAGGCGGTGCAGCCAACGTGACAAACTGCCATTCCTATGGAATCGTCGAAGGCCGGATAGCGGGTGGTATTGTGGGGAGGAATGCTGCTATGGAAGGGGGTAAAGTCTTTGTAAAAGGATGCTATTCAAAAGGCGATATTGTTGGACGATGGAGTGGTGGGATCTGTGGGGCAAGTCCAGGTGTTTCCAATGGCCGCGTGCACATTGCCAAAAGTTTCTCCACAGGGGATATCAATGGCCAACAAAGTGGTGCACTGGCAGGTGCCTGGTCTGGATCTACTCGAGGAAACTTGTTTGTCAAGAATGCATACTCTACAGGGAATCTTAATGGAGAAAACACCGGAGGTGTATGTGGAGGACTTGCGGGGCATAAATCGGGGTATGTGTTGATCAAAAATGCGTATTCTAGTGGACTGATGAGAGGAACAGGAGTCGGAGGGATCATAGGCAGTGTGGACGGAGTAGAGCCTGGTCAAGTAGTGGTACAATACTCTGTTTACAATGGCGGTGGTACAGGCCGGACTAACGTAGACACCGAAGCAGGACTGATAACGAAGGACAATTCCAACTCCAACAATATCAACGATATTTATGGCAAAATTTATTGTCATAAACACGGGTGCTGGGATGAACGAATTTGGCGAGCTGATCCTAATGGTTATCCCAAACTATTGCTCCCAAAGCCAAAAGTGAAAATGCCCCCAAATGGTCAATCCCAGTTCTTGGAACAATTGTTGGTAAACCCGAACTAATCATAGTTCATAATCCTGCTCGTTGCATAGAATCAATACAACGCTACCTAATATGATAATACCGTACACAAAACTTGGGAGTTTCGTTATATATTGAGAATTATTTCTGGGGAGCATCATCTCAAGCGGTACTATCTCAAGTTATTACCCTTAGTCGAGCACTTTGGATACAACTCCAGCTCCAACAGTCTTCCCACCTTCCCGAAGAGCGAACCTTAAGCCTTCATCGACGGGAACCGGGTACATCAGCTCACATGTCAAAGTAGTGTTATCACCGGGCATAACCATTTCGACTCCTTCCTTGAGTTCGGTAACACCACCAGTGATGTCGGCTGTACGGATAAAGAACTGAGGCTTGTATCCAGCAAAGAAAGGGGTATGGCGACCTCCCTCATCTTTCTTGAGGACGTATACTTCGGCTTGGAATTTCTTGTGAAGCTTGACAGAGCCAGGTTTGACCAATGCTTGCCCCCTATCCACTTCATCACGTTTTAGCCCACGCAGAAGGATTCCTACGTTATCTCCAGCCTCACCTCTATCTAAACTCTTCTTAAACATTTCCACACCTGTGCAAGTCGTCTTTTGTGGGGTAGGTTTAATTCCGACCACTTCTAAATCGTCTCCTACTTTGACAACACCTCGCTCAATGCGACCAGTTGCCACTGTACCTCTTCCCGAGATGGAGAAGACATCTTCGACCGGCATTAAGAAGTCCTTGTCCAGGTCTCTTGGCGGTAGCGGAAGATGATTATCCACGGCTTCCATTAATTTAAGGATTGATTGCGAACCGAATTCTCCTGTATCACCTTCAAGGGCTTTCAATGCAGATCCCCGGACGATCGGCGTTTCGTCTCCTTTATATTCGTAGAATTCCAACAATTCCCGCAGTTCCATCTCCACCAGCTCCAATAACTCATCATCATCGACCATATCACATTTGTTCAGGTAGATAACCAGCGCCGGGATGCCTACCTGCTTGGATAAGAGCAAGTGTTCCCGTGTCTGTGGCATGGGTCCATCGGCCGCTGAGACGACCAAAATGGCACCGTCCATTTGTGCAGCTCCAGTAATCATGTTTTTCACGTAATCGGCGTGACCGGGGCAATCCACGTGAGCGTAGTGCCTGTTTGGCGATTCGTATTCCACATGGGCCGTTTGAATGGTAATTCCACGAGATCGTTCTTCGGGAGCTTTATCAATATCTTCGAATTTGAGGGCATTGCAGCCTCCTGTTTCCGACAACACCTTCATAATGGCTGCCGTCAAGGTTGTCTTGCCGTGATCAACATGACCAATCGTTCCAATGTTACAATGCGGCTTATTGCGCTCAAAGTTCGCAAACGTTCTCCGAGTTGCTGCACCTGCATCCCACAAATAGCCCACAAATCGCCAGTGACCAGTTGTTGCCTTGGATTCCACAACCAATCCCTCCAGCAGGGGGAGGCAGTGTCTGTCTCCGGGTGCGTTTCCACGGGGGAAGGCAAGGAGACGCTCCCCACCCTGATGTTTTTTGTCCTTCTTGACCCCCCTTGATAGCCCCCTACATCTCGTCATCGCATTGAATAAACAACACACAATATATATATCCGCACTGGAAAGAGCAGCACCTATTGGGAGAACAGGAATGCATGAGTCCTTCCCTTCTGGAGACAGAGGAGGGAGGACCATAGCCACTACACCCCACAGCACAGCACAGCACAGCACAGCCATGTATGTATTATCGTACGTACCAAAGCTAGTTGGAGCCGGTGCATTCACGCTGCTCGACGGCATTCTCGCAACAGTGCCATTTCCATTGCCCGAAACGGCTGCCGCTGTCATACATCTTCGGGTAGTTTGGCTCCATATCGAGGGAACCATGCGCTTCCCCAAAGCCAAGGACGACGAAATCATGCTGCTTTTCCTTCGGATCGACCAACCAACCAATCAATCAATCAATCAATGAGATACATACAAAGGGAACCGAGCCACTGAATATATATTGTATCTCTGTCGGAAAGCATCAATCAATCAATCAATCAATCAATGACAGAGTTCCTGCAGCCCTACCTGGTCGGGTCCAATTCGGGCGCAAGGCGCCCTAGGCCCTTGGCTGCCGGGTAAGTAGCCGTGCCACACCCGTACCATGGTGGGGTTCATTACAGTTGGTCTTGTATGCGTGATTGATACGCTCTCTACGGCGTATGCGTAGTAGTACTGGTAGGAGTATTGTTAGTCTTCGTCGAGGGAGGGAGCACACACGATGAGTGGTGCAACGAGCGTGCAATCATTGATCCGGTCTCGCAGTTTGCCTGTGCGTACCTTCCAGCCTCTGCCCGGGTTTCTGCGCCCATTAGGCAAGTATATTAGGTCCATGGGACAGTACTTGGACTACTGGGGGGTACGACTGCAAGGGCCACACGCCTATGTCGAACGACGTAAGTCACATCGCGCTTTGCTCTTCATTCGACAGCGTTTTTCTTGGCCC
>LVLI01000684.1:0-31118 GCA_001687465.1 Halocafeteria seosinensis
AACGATCACTGCAGCGACCCGTAATAAGGCTGCAAATCATGCTATGTGGCTCAGCCACGTAGTTAAATTATAGATAGATAGAGGTGGCAACACCTCGTCCCATGTAGTTAGTAAACTTACATCGGACATAAATTTTCACAACCCTAACGGGTTCCCATGCTGGATTAGGGCCCCAATACCCTAAGCACAGTATGTTAACAAGTTTGCTGCGCGCTACATAAAACGCCAATACCATATTAAACTGAATCGTATTCATGCTTAGCGAATATTGCATCTGCGTCGCGTAAAATACGCAGACAGACTTCGTCGATGGGGCCCCAAAAGTCACATTTGACGCCGAAGTAAGTCCTCTTTTGGCCTCTGTGCCGTGTACGTACGACGATTACAGGTTGAATACGCAACGATGTGGTTACTCGCTGTCGATACACATGAAGGGATGGGCACTTAAACTCGTCTGTCAGGAGGAATGGAGGCCTCTCTACCGGCGTCCTGGTCGAACCTGCCGCAACTCGGGGCCTTCGTATGGTTCACACATAGCGACTCCAACAGCGCTACGCGTCATACAAGGCGATATTGTTGACATAATTCAACACATGTTCGAGGAGGACGGAATTTTGTTCTTTGATAGCTCATATCCTGACTCCCTCCAACTCTGGCCGGCGGAGCCAGTTGAAGTTGGTATAGCAGTGCCTCGTTTGCCAAGCAACTCCCCTTCGCGTGAGTGCATAGCTGCATGAGACAGTCTTATGAAGACGATATGGGTGTCACGGACCTATTCACAAATTGATTTGATATTTCGCAGGGTACAACTCCATAGAGACACCCTGGCCACCACCAGCCGCTCGCACAGTCTCCCAGATTCGGGCATCTCGGTTTGTTGTAATCGCTACAGAAGAGTTGCCGAAGAGATATAAAAATCCAAAAACATCATCAAATTCGCCTTAGTACACACATACAAAATAAATACACGGATATCGAAAAAATGCAGTATGTTAATGGTTAATATGTGGTGCAGAGGATGAACGCCTTAAAACTCGTTGCAGAGAGTCCTCAATGATCCAGTAAGGGCGGACCCGTGGAACTAACGCGGACCCGGGGAACTAAGAGAAAATTTGGGGGAGCCAAAATTACAAAAAAGGAGGACCCGGGGAACTAAGGCGGACCCGGGGAACCACAAAAAGGCTCGCAGGGGGGACTGACGACCGTCCCAGTCAAGGGGTTAGGCTCACCGAAGCTCGAAATGTCTGGCCTCCTTTCTCAGCACACAAACAACGTCTTCGAGATCTTAGCATATCTACAGACAGCTGGTTGTTCGCTCTACACGTATATATGCTGGAAAGGCCTGTATTTTGTCTGTGTAGCTAATTCGAAAATGCGCGGCATGGACTACCAAAATCCGGCATGGACTACCACTGGGGGGAGCCAAAGGGGGCGCGGGAACGGCATGGACTACCAAAATCCGGCATGGACTACCAAACTCCCCTCTGTGAAGACCGGATTAGTAACGGGCTTTGGGAAACTCACCAATTGATGATACGCCAGACGAGATCGCACTAACGGCCATGTCATTGAGAATAAAATCTGGACTCTTACCGATATCAGGCCAAAAATTGGTGGATCGACCCGACATCTTTGGACCGGCACCTGCTTGTCCAGCGTGCCACCAATCCCGGTGTTTCAGCTCCTCCATGGCCGGTTGGAAGCATCTTCTAATGGAATGTCCGATGCCAAACATAAGGCGAATCGCCAACAAACATACGCAGGAAGCTGACCAACACATTTTAGAGGATGCCTCCCAGACCCTTCGAAAGCTCAAATGGGACAAGTCATCTCTAACAGAGGTTAATTCGACTAATGACACCTTGGAATATTGGGGAAGCTGCCGCAAATGTGTGATACCACGAATGATCATAAATACGAGAGCAGGAGATACGAATTCAAAGCCGGAGAGGAAAACGAGGTACAGGTTAGACTTGTATCATTATTATAAAGCAAACGACGAGGTTTACCAAATATGGCGAGACCTATTCAATGAGTTCGACATCTCTTTGGATATAACAATATTGGATGGCGTGTTGTCTATGTTAGTGGAGAAAGACAGAAGTATATACATTAAAGATTTGGAACCGACGCATATAGGACCGTCCATCTGGTTAAAACCGAAAGCCAAAACGGAAATAGAAAACGAGTTTGGTCTCCGAGCGATAAACTGGACTCCTGTGCTTGGAATTACAAGCTCCCTGTGCTGGTGGAATGGTGACGTCATGACTGGCCAAATCTGTAGACATAAGGATTACCTCCCTCAAGGAGTTGTTGTATATGTGAAAACGCCAAGCGCCATACCACTGGAGAGACTTAGAGCTCTGTGGAATTTGTGTTATGTGAAGAATTCGTCAGGATTGGCCCCAGACTCCACTGATATTGGGATTTGGATTAATGGAAGTTGTTTAACGAAGTATATAAAAGACGTGCCTGGCATTAATAGTTCAACTGCATATGGAGAGATTTGGAACCCTCCGTCTGATAAAATCAGATATAATCCAACACACTGGTGGCTCGGCCGTGAGGAAGAAGAAGTGATACGTTGGTATCACGGAACGCAACATCAAGGGGACATCATGCGGCAAAATTTGTTAAAGTCTGCCCGTGCAGCACAACGAATTGAACGGTATTTTCGCAAAAGATATGATATTTGGTGTATGCACAACGATATTGATTCTCCTGTATTATGGGACAGACAACATTATCGTGAATTCCAGCAACGGCCACAAACTGTCAAAGCCTTCATCGAACTCACTCCTGCCCAGAAGAAAGTATACAAGCACGTCCTAGCCCAAAATCGACGGGCTATCGCCGCCAATCAACGGAAAACCGTTTCGATAACCGGCAGCTTACCAGATGAGTAGTTTAACTTTTTTTTTTTCACTTCGCAACAAAAGCGCATTTTTTGCGTAGTTTTAGCCTTGAAGGCGTGTAGTTGCCCTCTATGCGCCAGTTACATAGCCTACTTAGATCTTCAGCAGCACTGGCCCCTTCATGGATAGTTGAAGGCAAGTCAGTCTGCTTTCTCTTTCAGCGTACCGCGGCCCATCATAGGCGGTACGCCCTGCTAACAGCACCTAGTGCTGTTAGTCCAGAAACCTGCATACATCCCGCATCGTGCAAATGCCGGATACAATACACACGAACCTGTACAAACAATATATAAGATATCCAAACATACATGTAGAGAGATATTTTTGTTCTCTATCTGTACATATGCTTGGATTGTCTGKACGTGCAATGAGTGTTGAGTACAAGAATGGCCGGCATGGAACTCCAAAATCCGGGATTGCTAGTTATCTCACATTGTTCCGCGCTGACTCCATTGTAGAAGATGCCGAAAGGCTTCGAAAGTCTCTTGGCGTATCCCGATGAACGATTTACGAGGCGAGTCTACACCGGGTACGTCCCCATTTCGGGCCGGCTTTATCGAGGTTACTACGCTAAAGTCGTTTAAAGATCACAAAGTGTCTATTGATGTCGACAGTCGATGGAGCTCCTGTATTTGAGTGTTCGCACCGCAGAACAACCTGAAGATCCGGCATTCCCGGAGCCCGCTTTTACACCACTTTATGATTCCTCACACAATACACGTATGAAACTTCCAGTCACATACTGTATACAAAATCACTGGACTCCACAGAGTCAGCACATACCCATGTATATGCAGTTTCGCGTTTTATGAGCCATGCAAGAGGGGTGGAAATCTGCGGCGTCCACTCACTAGCAACGTCCACACACTACCAATGGGGGGAAATCTCCCCCGTCCACTCACTACCAGTAGCGTCCACTCACTACCAGTTTGGGGGACTGTGAAGCCCCAACACAGCTGGAGTTTACTCTCAAAGAGCACTTCATCGGTCCCGCGCTTTAAAATCAAGTGGATCCATTCGAGCATTAACTAGACTGCCTCATTTCAACTGGATTCCAGATAGAGAATGATGACCAGAACGTGCTCTTAGAGGAATGGAGGAGCAGTTCTTGAGGTCCAATGAAAAAATTGTAAATTTCCAACGACCGACTACCGATGGAAGGACGGTACTGATAGCATCTGCTTATTGGGGATCCCTCAATTTGATCAAATATCTGCTTCGAGCTGAGCGATGGCAGCTCGACTGGAAAACGGCAGCAGACTATGCACTTTCTAGAGGCAACAGGGAGATCGCGCAGATTTTTCAGTCCAAGGGACGTGGGGAAGACCTTTCTGGGCATGCAAAACGGTCTGACTGTAGGAAACAAGCTCAAGCAGATGACGAAGTTGCCGATCTCTATGCCAGACGACGAAGTTCCTGATCTCTATGCATTGGATCCCAGACGATTACAATCCGAAAAAAATGAATCTGCTAAGTCGCACATACTGAAGGAAGGCGAACCCTGCAGCCAAGGGGAACGCTGGACGCAACATTTTTGAAGCTTTTCCGCAAATATACGTACCTACCGTTGACCCTTTCCAGCAAGTGCGACAGCAAACAATGATCAGTACAACCCGAACGAAGATTTCGACCTAAACGACGATGAATTCTTGGATGATGTAGAACGTGAAGATGATGATGATTTTGGAGAGAATGAAGACGACAGCAATGGCGAGAATCGGTCCTTCAATGAGTATCCTGACGAAGAAGGTTTTCCACAGGATGATGAAGATGCATCGTTTCCCGGTGATGAAATGGATGATGCGGATGGAGGTGATGGCGACTCGGCAGAGGAAGCAGGCTTTTGAGAATTGTTACATCGCGAACTCGAAAAGGAGGATGAGATGTTTGAGATGACTCCTCAATTATTAAGAAGTTTGACTCAACGAAGACATGGACGTATGACGGACCAAGACTGAGTCACTGAGGTGCTTGCTCAGTTTCCCACGGAAGCGATTTTATTGCTGCCTCTGCAGATTCTGTGGAAGTACTAATTTTGCTAGCAGCGATGAACTACGTTTTACTCGATAAGTGCTTTGGTTCTGACGAATGCTGTGGCCGATGAAAATTCAAGAAAGCTGGAATACCGTTTTGTTTGTTAACTTGATAAGGATGTGCTGTGCCGGTGGTGAATTGTCTACGAACGTGCTTATCAGTTTCATTGATTTACAATGGTGCTATCTGCTTATGGTAGTATGACGCATGACGGCCGATTAGTACCGTCTAACTAGGCGGCAATGAATCATGGGTGAAATGCACACCACCCAACACACGTGGCAAACAGTCCCTTCCATCACGAACGGAAGCTGTTTCAGAGAAATGGCATCCTGCAAACAGTCGCAGTACCTTGAAAACGGGTAGGACACAGACGATTGGAACTCCAGCTGCACTTACCAGCCAACGAACATCTCTAAAAGGTTTGTAGTGGCTGTTGCTTCCTTCAACAGTTTGTCAACTTGCCCATGAACCGATAGCTGGAAAACATACAAATGGGAAATATAGTGAAAAAATGTAAATAAAAAATTAGAAGCTCACGTCTTGCCTGTTTCTTACCTCAGGTTGATTCCTGTCGAGAGTTCTGGCGGCATTTTTGTGGCTTATAGGAAGAGCGTATGCAATAAATTCTTTTCCTTGGTTGTACTTCCCTCTGAGGCGATCTTCAATTCGGTCAATCATCCGCTGTCCATTTTGATTAACAACCTCAAATCCCGAAACAGTGGATCCAAATGAAGATGCGGCCGAAGGGGCTACAGGTTGAGACGCAACCCCACTACGTCCTTGACGACTCCATTCAACGAGTGGGTCATGAATAAAGCTTTCGAGACCGCTACGTAGCAGCTCGCGGTGCTGTCGCAGCACAGCCAAAACGACCTCGCACACCTTTCGAAACGAACCTTCGTACCCAGCAATCCCCATTGCATCCAGCATATTCGGAGTTAACCGGAAAGGTACGACTTCTGGCTGAGGTAACGTGAGACCTTTGTCGAAGAGACAGTCAAAGTCCACATGAACCACTTCTCCGGTCAACTTGTGTAACATAATGTTGTCCGCATGACGATCACCAAGTCCAATGACGTGACCAACGATAGACCAACACGCTGCCGACCGGGTGTACGTGCAACGGGCCTGGTACCATTGGGTAGGGTCGTCGAAAGTATCATTAAACCAATGATGTAACACTGCGGGAAACCTCGACTGAACGTTCCGCTGGTAGGAGTCTAATCGGGCTTCCGTTGTTACATTTTCAAGTTTCTGCAGCCGAGAGAACGCCTTTTGCAGCTTAGAAGCCATCACCCAAGGATCATTTAGACCGAACTTGTCTGAATATATAGGCTTTATTGCATGACGCAGCCCACTAGTGTGTTCTACCCACTCCATCAACCCACATTCTTCGTTCAAGCAGGTGACCGCATATGTTCGAAGTCGTAGCCCTCGTCTTCGCCCTTCGGTATCCTTCGAAAGTAAGCGATTAACGGTAGTGACGAACTCCATCATGCGTGCATCCTTACGAAGATCCCCTCTTTGCTCTGCTTTACACAAAAATCCATATCTTCTTCCATCAGATCCCGTCATTACGATCCGCTTGGGTTTTTCCTTGCTTGGTAGGACCTTAGCTGTGTCATCAATGCTTCTAACATAGACGCTCTTTTCTACCGGTGGAAATCCATCTCCCGTAGCCTCATCGCTAGCTTGGTTTTCCTTTTTGCTTCGGAGTGACACTCTCACCATTAATGCAGAGAGAGTAGGCACAAGAAGGCCAACTTCCCTGAATTTCAACGATGACAATTCATCCACTCTAGTGGTCTCAGCTTTGTTTTGAACTTCACGCTTAGCGAGTTTAATGAGGCTGTCAAACAGTTTGTCCGTGCTATCAATTAATTGGTCCATCGGTACGTTTCTCCCCATCACATTTTCCACCTCCTTACCTCTCGCTGCCCTCTCGATTACTTTACCTGCCCTCTGCTTACGAAGTTCCACACGGGAGCGACGCAAGCCAAGAACGGACCAAAGGGCAACCCTGGGGTACTTACGAACAATGCTGCTTAAGATATTACCCAGCAGCTCGTATACTTTATCATGGCGGTGACAAATTCGTGAGGTGAGCTGAGGGAGAACAGTTACCCAGTGATAGGCGGGAATCGTTTCGGACAGCTTCCTTACTTGTGCGGTGAGCGCCTCTAGAGTGGTATCATTCGGACAATTGCCAACAGAGTCACCGGTATTCGAACGATGCTTTCCTTCTGACCGGCTATACCTAGCTACGGCCGCTCCATAGTCTAGCCACAACGTAAGTATTCTGGGGAGAGCTTGAAAGAGATACTTGCTGCCACCAGATCGAAGAGTTGCACTGTACTCCGTAATCACACCAACAAGATACTCGTCATTGTTGGTCTCTTTCAATAGTTGATCGTAATACTGGGCGAGATAAAAGTGTCCCTTCGGGAACTCACTTCTTCCGTTAAACTCAAAGCCCTCACCCAACTGGATGGCCGCTTTATACCGATCAATGATAAACTCACTAGCTCTTCGCGTTTGAACAAGCCAATTGGTAACGGAGATAAGGCGTTTGGCTACTTCAACACGATCGCTCCTACAGTTAATTTCCTGTTCTTTCTGCCGAAACATTTCGACCAATCTGTGGGGATGAATTTCCACAGGCTCCAGCTCGGCGATGGCCGCATTTATGTGCCCCTGAGAGAGCAGTAGCTTCGCGTATTCTCGTTGAGATCCTTTACTATCACCAGTGGAGCTTTCGATCAGGGCAGCGCGAGCTGTAGTGTAGTATGATTCATGTCGTGCGAGCTTAGCTAGCTTAAGCCAAGACATGGTTTCCTCCTCTCGCATCTCGTGTAGAGACGAAATGCAACGTCGGACAGCGAGGAGTGGTTCAACAACTTGCAAAGCTGGTGCCATGGTATCCAGTCTTTGCCACCATCTCCATTCATCCCATTCCTCCTTCTTTGATATTTGGGTTCGACGTCCTTTTTCAGTCAGTTCAATGGATTTCTCCACTTCTCGTATTTGCTGCAAGTGCACCAATGAGGGGTAGCACCTGGAATAACTCTCCGAAGCAGAAGCAGCGACGGCAGCCACAGCTTCTTGTCGGGCGAGATTGATCGCTTCCCTCGCCCGTCGGACAGCTGATTGACCAAAGTTGCAATCAAAAATCCCTCGTTGCTGTTTTCCCCGTGAAGGACCCAAACATATCGGGGTTTCACGGGGGTTGTCTCGATACCCGCTAACAAAGGGTGCTAGTGTAGCACTCTCTGCGGCAGATGGCCGCAAATAGGCAGTTTCGGCCTCCTTCCAGTCAGACAGAGGAAGAGCGGCTGAGCAACTAAGTTCGTCCTTGTGGCTATTTTGATACGAAGCTGTGATATCGTGGAGTTGGAGCAACGCGATTCCCAAATGTGAATCGAGCGACTTTTGAGAATTATCAAGGAGTTCCTCTTCGGCCTCATCGTTAGCTTCCTCACGGTATTGGGATACCATCTGGCGGAGAACGTCCCATTGCTCACTTCTCCACGATGCTTCGATTGCCTTAGGAAGCAAACGCGGTTTTATTGCTGGAAACTGATGCATCGTATGGCAAGCATGGTCCAAAGCCACTCTCGGTTTCCCAGTCAATACGAGAGTACGCATCATGCCTTGGTGGATCCATGCTGGGGGGCAGTTATTCCCTTTGTCAGATGATAGGCGAGATAAGTATTCGTAGTATGACAAAGCATCCGTAAATTGGGAGGTGTGTTCGCTATCAACGAGCTTCTCCTGTATATCGCGAAACGTCAGCCCATTGTTTTCTTTGATACTTGCATCAGATGTAGGCTGATATGTGTCGTACATGCAGCGGGATCGAATGGAGGCCACGCCACCAAGTTCATCAGGGTCATCAAGCTTAGCCGCTATCTCTTGCATAAGCGATAGCTCATCTCGCGAATATGGTACTCTGTCCATAATAACCCCACCAAAAGGGAAGTTCGTTCTCCCCTCGCTACTTGTGTCGTCCAATATAAGAGCGGACTCAAACTTTCCCCCGTACCTACACCGCAACGCATCTTCCCAATACCGAAACGACCGGGTGAATGCCCCTGTGGCCATTGCCGCTTCGGCCATACTTTGTTTATCCAACGTCGATTCAATGCGATGAACTTGTTGCTTGAATAACTCTCCACGAGTGGAATCCGCACCGGTGTCCGCCTGCCTAGCCCAATACGATAAAGAATCCATTAGGGTAAAGAGTAACTGGACACAGTGCTGGTGCAACGGTTGTAAGGAATGGCTTTGAGCAGGGAACCGCGAATAGGGGAGATGATCGTCGCCACCAGTCAGTGTTGTTCCTGAAAAACACTCTAGAATAGCTCTTAGTTCAGTGATAACAACATTAAAACCCGGGCGACCACAATACACCAGTGTGGTATGTACAAGTTGGGGAAGTACTCTGGTGCGGAGTGCCCCGTCGACCAAGATAGGGGTGCGTAATGCACGCCAGCAAGAGGTAACTGTTTGTAACTCAGATTGGACTTCATCATTGGGGCTCACGATTTGAATTTCACCCGATTGACTTATGGAGCAGGTAGCTATGAGCAAATCGATCATTAAAGCACTCCAAGAGGATAGCCACGAATCAAAACTCTTTAAGGTTTGGTTGGATACTGGTTGGCGCTTGTTTAAGTACTCAGAAAGAAGAGGCTGAGAAGGTTGCTTGAACTCTTCAAACGCATAGTCTAGAGGATCAAAGTGTGCTGTGGCCTCGCAAACTCGGCTTAGTTGTTCAGTGATCGCCTTGCACTGTTTCAAAGCCGCATTGAACTTGTAGTTGGACTTCCAATATGGTACGACTACCGCCAGYGTCTCAGCGGAGAGACGCGTCGCAACCGGACCAGGGACTTCAGATTTGTTCGGAGCAGATGACCGTTTAAAAACACAGTCCTGTAGCGTGGTATGACTAGAAGATCCTGTCTTTCTACGTTTTATGCTCCTCGTTTGGGATTCAGCTCGTTCAGACTTGGTCAACCGATCCAAAGCTCTTAGCACTTCCTGAACAGAAAAGCCATAGGTTCGCTGATTTTTCGCTGATTGAGCTGCTCGCAAGCCCTTCACTAAAAACTCTTCCAAAGATGTTGTTAATAGTTGGATGGAGTCGAGATACTGGGGCGTACTTCTCAATATCAAATTTCCGATACGAGAGGGGTCGATGGCCCCCAGTTCCCCTAGACAGCTACCGCATCTCCCCCGAACAGCCGAGTGCGGACTCTCTTTGGAGATTTTAAGAAGCGATGACACTAAATCTTTCACTACAGGAGAAACCAACATGTCATTGCCTCCAGCGATCAGTGGAAACAACTCTGCAGCTCTTCCCGAAAGTATGCGCTCCAATTCCCGCAGACCGATTAGAGCCACATCGCTACTTTCATGTTCAACCAAAGTAACGTATTGGGATAGGCGCTCATCTAACGGCATCTGAAGTAATTGTTGCTCCAGATCATTCACCCACTGCCCAAGCTCTTTCAATTTACTAGGAACAATTGGTATGTTCTTCCACTCCGAGCTAATTATGTTGCCACGATCCTCCTCCAAATAGCTGAAAAAACACTTAGCCATCTCCGCCGGCGAAACCGAACTAAGCATCATCGAGCAGTATTTTTTTATTTCTTCATCCGAAATTTCTTTCCTTGACTGCTTTAATGTCCGTAGCTCGTTGATGCCAGCGTCGCCAAAACGCTTGCAGAGTTCGTCAAAATGAAAGTTCTGAAGAAAACCACAGAAAAAGTTGGGATACTGTAGGAATACTGTAGCGTATCCCACTTCGACGATATTTCCGACGGTTTGACTGGAATTTTCCTGGAACTTAGAAAACACGGCCCTGATCGATTTCGGTGCCAGTCGGGATATTGGTTGTTCAAAAGCATCAACCCAATGCTGTTTCAGCGTATTGAGATTATGATATCCAAAACCATTTGGAACCAGAGTCCCGTAACGAGAACACGCGATGCCTGCTCCTCTTAGATATTCCGCCGACGACTCTTCTTGTTCCAAGCAAGGCAATATCGATACATAAAACGTTAAGAACGTATGCTTTAATGTAACATCGTCCAGTTTAGCAGCAAGAAGATACGCTAGGCGGCAAGCAAGGGCACAAAGCCCTGTCTCCTTGACTGCGTGCTTAAGTGCCGACAAAAAAACTGAAAGGTGAGCCTCCACGAAACTGCTACAGAGATAGGGCAAGATCCGTTCCAGGGCCAAAAGTGTTCGAAGTTTGATGGGCAGTGTAGACACACGCGTATCTAAGGCTGTACTACCCGATAATGTCTGCGCTACTACACGAGAAAACACCTGCATAAAATGGAGTTGAATGAGATGTACAAAAGGAACTAGGCGAGAAGCTCGTCGTTCCAGGTCACCACTTTGAATTTCCAGTGGCTGTTCACGCCCAGACTCATTGTGGGATGAAATCTGTTCCCCCCATACATGATTCAACAGACTCTTCAGGTTTGTTGCTTGAGACGCAGAGAGATGCTGCTGCTGAATATGCTTAAGTGACTCTGCAGCTATAACGGAACCTACCCGCAGAGCACAACATAATCCCCCAGACCGCGGATTGCCGAACTGCCAAGTCAATACATCCAGGAGCGATGCAAAGCATTTCGCCAGCAGTCGAGGATACGTTTGTTTGATTTGATCACTGGGAAAGTGCTTCAATAAACGATTCCAAAACTGCGTAGCAGCGTTCGGCGATTCCATTTTGGTTCCTACATGAACCATGCAATGAGCTGCCAGAGCATAAGAGCGACAAGAGAGGGCCGTCTGCACCGCCTCTTCTATCCCACAAGACGTAAACGAGCGTTTTAGGTGAAAATACTGTTTGCTCCAGGAGCAACATTTACGACTAGAACCAAATACCGTTAACTGGGTACTCATACTGCGATGGACACCGCTATATTCCGACATAATCTCAGTGAGTTCCCTGCCGAAAATTTTCAGTTTCTCAATACCAGATTCTTCAACCATTCCACGAGGGAAGAGTATGTGCATATTCTTCAATATCATGTGCGAAGGTGTCAAGAAATGTTGTCTGTTTTCCTTCGATAGTTTAGCAAGCTGCTTCTTAACTCTGCAGTCGTTAAACATATCTAGAATGAATGCGTGGTAAGACATCGGAGTGGACATATTCAGACATGAGTAAATTAAGTCTTCATGCACATTGGCCATGTCACTGCCGCGATCCTTGAACTGTGCCCGATCCAACAAATACGATGGAATTAGAGTGAAGTGAACCGCCCGCGCAGCCGCCGTGCGCATCCAAGAGCACGTATCTAGACTGCCTTCCCAAAAGAGGCGAAGCTGAGCTGTAACTGCAGACGCAACGGAATAGTGTCCAGAGTCAGGTGTCGGCGGCTCATCAAAAACTTCGAAGTGAGATCTAGATCGGCATATAGTAGCATCTGACCACGTGTCGGCCCCAAAGGCGCAGGTGCCGACAGATACAGTTGGTAGCTTTTCCGTAGTAGTAGGACTAACCGAATACAAACACGGACTCAAGAGCTCTGCGAGTAACCTCAAAGTGTCAGTGATTATACATCGCAAAGATGCAGGGGAGGTGCCAGCATGTAGACTTCCCGTTGATCCCTTCTTGGTCGCGTGCGGAGTCTGCAGACTTGAAAGGAGGGAGGCGGGGAGTCCAGAGCTTAGTTTACCCAACGTGGCATTCTCCTGTCTGCGCTCCAGATTAGCAAGCGTGTAAAGGGAATCCATCGTTAGTGCAAGCCAACTCTCTTCGAAGTTGTCCGGACGGCAATTCGACGAAGAACTGCACACTTTTCCCAATCGGCATAACGCGTCTTTCCATAGAAAATCAAATCTTAAGTCTTCATCATCGCTAGTGATACTAGATCCGTGATGATCAAAGTGATTATCAGACTGCTGTACATTGCCGCGTAGAGCTGCCAAACACGTTCGTTTCCAGTACGAATTTACGAATTCAGTAACACTGAGAGCTGTATGAAACCGCCGTCGAGAATAGCTCCTGACGAAAGGACATGGATGTATGGCCCCTTCCACGATTACCGTAAACATATAAGGAGATTCACTTCCTTGAGAAGAAGCCGTTACCTGATGACTCAACAAGGCAAAATACTCGGCAAGACACCTTTCCGAGCTTAGCATTTCCAAGGGTATTCCGAAACTGAGAAACAAACGCAGATAAGAAACGGTCTCCGCATCGAAAGATGATGTCGAACTGTTTCCATCTAGTAAACCGCCTACGCTGTTTCCTATGGACAAGTTCCGTCCGTAAAAATGTGATGATCGCTGCAAAAGAGTAACAGCCACCGCCAGTGCGTCCTTTCGCGTCCGGTCGATAACAGCAGTAGCAAGACGAAGCAACAATGGGTTTTCCACTGTATCTATACAATCCTTCCAATCCCGAAAAACACTTACAATAGTATGTTCCCTTCCCTTTACACTTTGAAGTAAACTAGAGCTTCTATTCCCGATAAATTTAAGGACCCAATGGACCGGGTGTGTAAATGAAATCTGGAAATAGTGGTCTTGGAGTGCTTGCATAGCTGACTCAACATTGTGAGTTAGGTCCTGTCTTAGCGCATCGGATACGACACTATCGCGGGATCGGAGACTTCTGGCAAACTTGTGCAGCAAATACCAAATTGTAACAGAAGAACACTTTACCAGCGATTCCAACACCGCCTCCACACCATCACATAGCAGTTCCTTGGCCATTGTGTTCTTCGTATTCAGAGAACGCTTTGACTTTGATATCGCGTTAAGCAGCTCGTTCATGAAATTGGTTAGCATAGATCGCCACCCTGCTTGCACTCGCGAATAGATCCCGGTGAGGGTCGACTGAGCTGATACTCCGTTTCTCTGAGTATATTCTCTCAACGCACCTGATACCAATGTTGACGAGACTGAAAACAATATGACGTCAAGTATCAACGGAAGTTCAGACACTAAGCCACCAATTGCTTCAGGGTTGGTGCAATAACGATGTAACAACTGAAACAGAGCCCATAATGAGCACGAGTTTTCGTCAACGCCTCTAGCATCAATCTTTTGAGACATGTAGTAGTGCATTGTTTGAAGCAGCTTTTTCTCTGCTGTTTCACCATCGCCGTTAGTAGTCGCAGAGTTTTGAGATCGTTGTAGTCCGAAGTTCGGATCTCCGCTTGACCTCCTGATTTTCCATATTTCTTTGTTCGCACTCTCATTCTTGATCATCGTACAAGCAAGTTGTATAAAGTGTACAACTTCTAAGCTCGATGAGTCGCTGCTTTTGCGTTGCGAAATGAATGCCCGAAGGTTCCTTGCTGCGATTTCGAGGAGCCTTCTTCGAACGAGAGTGTCTTCTGAGGTTACCCGCAGATATTTTGTCACCATTCGACTTTGCACGAAGCTGGAAACAGGGAATGGGCATAGTTGCGATAAATCACATACCTCACAAGCCCTGAGGCAAAGCTTGTGCCGCAGTTTTTGGATTTTCTGCAACTGTCGACCCTGGGGACTGATGTTTGCCCATAGATCATCAATGATAGAACGGGCAGCACTGAGACAGAAATAGAGGCATGAAACGTCTTGCTCCGCGTTTTGTCCAGAGGAACTGCCTTGAATGGTTTCTAAAATTCGGAAAATCTCAGAAAACGGAGCTGCGGGTTTACTGCCGTCTTCGAATAGAAACTTGTAGAGTGAATCTAACAACGCGTCGAGTTCCGAATGATTTCGCTGCATCCAAACCTTAGCACCTTGGCACACCCGACCAATTTCGTTTTCTACTAGCTCTTGAGCATCTCTATTTCCAATGTTTGGAACAGCCGATGTTCTGTTCATCAAGAGTCCCAATTTTGTAGAGGGACTAAGGGAACCTTCCACAATGTCCCACATGATCGATATAATACGTGGCCCTAATTCACAAGGATGCAGCACATAGGCTTCGACCAACCCGAGCAAGTGACGATCATGGGAGATACGATCTTGGATATTCAACTTGCAGCCGGGGGATTCCAATATCGCCACCACTGCCGCTCTCATGTTATCGATCGAGCACGCTCTCTCTGGTAAAGCGCTCTGCCAAAGAGCGCGAATTCGGTACAGTAGCTGCCGTAGAAGCCAACTTGTTCTCGAGGGTTCAGTCAGAAAGTACGGTAACGCATACATCACTGCTGTAGGGAAAAACTTCAGCGGATGCTTCATACTCGCTTTCCCGACCTGCAATCAATATACCTGTCCTCTTGTCAACGCTTGAACAAGCAGAGACAGAGCGTACCTCTGGTAGTTCAAGAAAACATTCTAACATTAGCCCAACTGCACGTGCGGTGTTTGCTGCACCGTCCATGCTTTCTACTAAAATCACATAGAGCTCGTTTATGCTACCCTGTGGAAAATGTTCAAAGTCATAAAGTGCACTGTTAGGTCGCTCAAGGCTGGCTCGCATGCGTACCATTGACTGTGCCAGTAGGTCTGTACTTCTTAATGGAATCTTGAGAGGGCGCTTAGTGGATGTTGCATTGGTCAAATGTATCCAGCAGTTCAACGAGATGCCGTCTTGTCCCATTCGAGGTCGACTCTGCATTTCAGAGGAGGGGTAGGGGTAGTTAGGTGCTCTATTGAGGTACATATTGCAGCCGCATGCAACTTCTCACCGTTTGCAGAGCACTATACACGGATCGTAAGTCACCAAATGTCAGCAGTAAATCTTTCTCAATCCTTCGAATCAATCCCTTCCAGCGGAATCTCATGTGGTAGCATAACAGACGGAATACTCCCATGGCGTGGTGCTGGATTGCTGCTACGCTGCTACGCTCAGCTATATTACTCTGGTCCGGAAGCTGAGATTTCACGGCGAAACAGTAGAAATGCATGGCAACCCGCAGGCCTTCCGCAACGAGTGTCCCACTTTGTAAAATACTCTCTGACGCCTCCGGAAATGCTTTATCTCGAAGGATCTCTTCCAATAATTGCAGTATTTTACCAGCTTTATTAAGGTTCGTCTTGCTGTGTTTCTGCGAATTTGGGCTTGTTTTCTCTTGGTCCTCTTCTCCATTCAGTTCCAGTACAGCTATGGACTGTAACTCGCCAATAAAATTTCCTGTAAGGGAGTGTAACCTCTCTAATATCTCTTTGTGCTGCTGTTCCGTCCATATTCCAATGCCATTTGAGTCCAATGCATGCTCTTTGGCAAGCTGTAGCAGAGCGTCCAATTGCTGGATTTTCACCACGCCCACGCCAGCACTTCCATTGTTCTCCTCCCTACGACTAGAGCTAGTATTTCGACCGGATGGCATTATATAGCGTGTATAAGACAATGAAAAGAACGGCAAGGAAAGGGGGAAAGGAATTGAAGCTAGGCTCTCACCACAAGAAGAAGAGAGTTTGCAATCACTATAACACACCTAACACATTCATATACCATCTATATATATATATGTCATCTATCAATACTTCTACGGTGCTATCAATCGCTTATGGGGACCTTACATGGGTGTTTGGGAGTGGTCTTCACAGCTTGGAATTCAAATTCATTGAAGCATTTGGCTTACTGTATATACACTATTTCCCATTGTTTAAAGTGTTTGTGCGTTCCCTCACTAGATAAATATGAAACCATTCTTTGCCCGCATACGACCGGTATGATGGTGGAGGAAGGTAATAAGTGGTCTTTTCCACGAAAAGAATCGTGATGAGCGCGTCAGCCTCCTCTTATACAGCTTATAATGACCATAATAATGCCTCCAGCCCCTCATCACCATCATATAATAGCCAAAAATCAGAAGAAGATGCTCCTGCTTCGTCTCCGTTCAAAGTGCGTATCGTCAATATTGACTGGTACATGGACTATCCCCGATTGAAACAGGAGCATGAGAATTGGACTTCAGCTACAGCATTCCTTCAGAACCGAAAATGTCCTATAATAAGGGTATTTGGTGCCTCTAATTCGGATGATCCAAGCGCCAAATGCTGTGCTCATATCCATGGAGTGCTCCCGTACTTTTACATTGACCTGAAGGAATGGCAGGAGTTCGAACAGAACTACCAGGAGAGTGCTGGAATTGAGCATTACTTGAAAAAATTGCATAATGCACTCGAATTTCATCTAAGGAAAGCTCTTTCGAAGGAGGAGGTGAGTGAACCTTCAGACGAGGGAAAATACAAGGAAGAGACGAATGACACCGAAGAAGACGTTCAGGGAAGTCAATCTCCACATGACGCAATTGTGGCGCCATGCTACATTGCATCGGTAAGGGTGAAAGCGTATCGCTTGAGTAGAGAGCACAGAGAGGCAGATGAGGTATTCTGTCTTGGTTATCGCAGGTTCACTTAGAGCCGAAGCTTCAAATGTATGGCTATCACAGTAACCTTCATCCTTTCGTCAGGATAACACTGTTTAATCCATTGCATGTGTCGAAGTGCGCTCAGTTATTGAGCAATGGTTCCGTTTTGCAAAACGCATTTCAACCCTACCATGTACACATCCCCTATATTCTCCAATTTCTTGTGGACTACAAATTATTTGGAATGGGATCACTTCCGCTCCGTTCGTATATGTCCCGTGTCAACAGGCTTGCCACCTTAGAGCATGCTTCGGAGGAACAGTCTGGGAGATCGGATGAGGGGAACTGTCCTTTGGAAAGATGCTTTCCTCACAGAGTACCTCTTCATCCTTCCCAATTCCTTTCTCACACGGAGAGCTCGTGTTGGGTTCCAGAGGATGAAGATGCAAAACTACGCCGCGTCTTAAGAGCGTATGGTTGGGATGTGAGTGATGTTGACACCTTTCCCCAGGAACGAAAGCAGCAGCGTATCGATAGGAGACCACTGTTTTACAAGGAACGAGCCACATACTGTAAAGAGGAAATAGACTGTTGGGCTGCTGATATCTTGGTGGAAGAGACGGAATCTGATACGCCTCTGGAGTCTCTGGGTGGTCTTACTCCAGGAGAACAGTTGCCGTCCTTCATGGCCGTTTCATCCTTGGGCCCTTTGTGGAAAGATGAAGCACGTAGAAGGAAGGCCAACGGGGTATCGCCTCCACAGCTACCAGCTGATTCTCGCCGTCCGTCAACTGAGGTACTCTATGGCTCCAAGAATTTCACTCCTTCATCTCCGTCTCCATATTCCCAACTAGGTGACCGAGATAATTCTAAGAGCTCTTTAACTGACGCTTCATTCCTTATGACACTAAGAGGGGAGTTGCGTCCGCATTTCGGAAAATCAGTGGAGAGGACCTTTGTACGAGGCAGTATGGACAACTTTTCTCTTGGAAGTCAGAAGGCAGAGTCGCACTCATCTATGTCCGAGCAAGACAGCAAGAACAGTGAAAGCATTTCTATTGATAGTCAAGGCTCTGTGAAACTGACTGGGCTTCATAGACAAAGGCTCGAGAGGCTTGCTCATTTGGACAGGAAAGCCTTGGCCAGTGCTACCAAGGAAGGGTCAAAGGCCGTTTCCCAGGGAGAATTAGCGCATAGCAGCCAAAATCTGTTAGAGGGACTTGAAAAGGCAACTTTCAGGTATGATGCGTTCAGCCCTGGGCGAGGGTCGATTACTACCTCCATGGACGAAATGGAAGAAGATGAGGAAGACGACGGTATGACTGAGTGGCGTGCGATAGCGAACTCTCAAGAACAACATGGGGCGTTTGGAGAAGCAGGGGAATTGTTGCCAACTATAGCGCAGCGAAAGAAGAAAGTTTCTGAACTTTACCCAGGAGCAATTCCTCGCCAAAGGAAACGGAGAAAGCCGGTATTATACCAACAAACTAGATCTCACGACGCCCGCATCTCCGACCCCAGCTCCTACCCAATCCCTAGTAAACCTCCCTCCATCATGCGCAGACGAAGGAGTGTTAGGAAGGTATCGACTTCCGGAACGTGGCGTTATCATAGTCGACTCCGCTTCGCCCCGCGATATGAAGAGTTGCGGGCGAGTGAACTGATCGAAGAACGTGCTTGTGTGGGTCCCTATTATTCATCCCGTGAAGACGTACCAGTGCATGCAAAGTACCTGGCTGGAATGAAGGAAGTGCAGGTGTGCGATACGTTTGATGCACTACCTCGATTTTTTCAGTGTGATCTTCTTTCGAACGATAAAGAGTCATTCTCTTCCAGGAAGGAAACCAAAGAATCTGTTGGCTGTTGGATTCAGCCGCGCACAAGGCCTCCGCCGTTTCCGACCTCTGCGAACAAGTCGAACCCCGAAGCTCGGCAGCAACAGTTTTACAAGCGAGGGAGTCAACCAAGCCTTCCGGACGAATTTTCGCGGGAGGATATCAACCAAGGGCTGACGTTAATGAGCGTCGAGATCCATGCTGCAGCGGCTTCGGAGAAGTTTCCCAATCCGACGAAAGATCCTTTGAAAGGGATATTTTTTGTTGTGCATGATGATAATTACATAGAAACTAGCAGGAGGTTGTCTACCGAGAGTGGAAGTAAGAATCGATATACAGATCATTTGGTATCGGGGTGCATATTTGTCGATACCAGTGCCGAAGCTCTTGGCTCAGTTGATATTTTAAGAACCTCAATGGATATGGCTACCCTCAATGATTCTAAGAGGGTACGAAGCACGTATGGAACAAGAAAATGCCGCTGCTGGACTGTACCAGATGAACGGTCTCTTATTTACTCCTTTTGTTGGCTCGTTCGGTCATGGGATGTTGACATCCTGTTAGGGTTTGAGGTACAAAGACTTTCCCTCGGGTTTATTTCATCAAGAGCTAAGGCTCTCGACCTTGATATGGAGGAACTGATATCGCGGGTGCCTTCCACGAATTCCAGAGAGACTAAAGGGCAAACATTTCGCGAATGGGATGAATCCCATGGCAGTGGTGTCTTCATTTGTGGCAGGACTGTCCTCAATTTGTGGAGGGTCTTGAGATCTGAAGTAAAAACCAGTATTTATAATCTTGAGAATATATGCCATCTTGTGCTTAAGAAGACAGTTCCGACCTACAGCACTCACATGCTCGATGAATGGTGGGCAAGTTCGAAGAAGCGGCCATGGACTATAGCTCATCTCCGGAAACGTGGGCAGCTGAATTTCGAGCTACTTGATGAACTAGACGTCGTTGGACGCGCATCTGAAATGTCGCGTCTCTTCGGTATTGACTTTTACTCTGTTTTTTCCAGAGGAAGCCAATATCGAGTCGAAGCTGTCATGTTTCGGGTCGCGGGCCCTCTAAAATATTGTCTGCCTTCGCCTTCAAAAGAGCAAGTTGCTCGACAGGCTGCCATGGAGTGCTTGCCCCTGGTGATGGAACCTCGAAGTCGTTTGTATACAGATCCCGTGTTGGTTCTAGACTTTCAGAGTCTGTATCCGTCCGTTATCATCGGGTACAACATTTGCTACTCTACGTGCTTAGGGAAATTGAAGAACTTTGCAGATAGCAACGTATCGAAGCCTGCTGATGAAGTGCGAAGTAGGTCCTTAGGCTTTGTAAAGCAATATGATTTTCCAGTGGGAAGCATTGCGTCGATGGAAAAGGAAATATATGTATCTCCTAATGGGGTCATGTTTGCACCCTCGACCAGAAGAAGGGGGGTACTGCCTCGTATGTTACAAGAGATATTGGACACTCGAGTCATGGTGAAAGAGTCCATGAAGTACCTCGAGTCGGGGGGAGTGTTGCACAAACTAATGAATGCGAAGCAACTAGCGTTGAAAATGCTTGCCAATGTAACATACGGCTATACCTCAGCAGGATTCAGCGGGCGAATGCCTTGTGCGGAAATCGCGGACGCGATTGTACAAACTGGTAGGTCGATACTAGAGCAAACGATTCGGCAAATAGAAGAAACGCAACGATGGAACGCTAAAGTTGTATATGGGGATACGGACAGTGTGTTTGTATGGTTGCCTGGAAGGGCCGTGGATAGTGCGTTCAAAATCGGAGATGAAATCGTCCGGGCTGTGACTGATAAATATCCATGGCCCGTAAAGCTAAAGTTTGAAAAAGTGTACACATCTTCGATTTTGGTAAGCAAAAAGCGATACGCGGGGCTTATGATGGAGAAGCCATCTTCTGAGCCGGAATTGGATTGCAAGGGGCTGGAGCTGGTTAGACGGGACAGTTGTCCTATAGTTGCAGAGACGATGCAAGGAGTTCTGGATATTCTTTTTCAGTCTCGAGACTTATCCCAGGTCAGGCGATTTATGCAGAAGACTTGGACCGATATATATACAGGAAAAGTGCGCCTTAACAAGTTTATATTTTCCAAAGAGGTAAAAATGGGGAAATATAGTGCCCGTGGGCCCCTCCCTCCATCCGCTCTTATTGCAGCGCAAGACCTTCAGCGGGATCCATGTGCGGAGCCTTTATACGGTGAGCGCGTTCCCTATGTTGTTATTTACGGTTCACCTTCTGCACGATTGATAGACCTGGTAGTGAAGCCAGAGAAGGTCATCCCGCACGATTCTTTCCTCAGAATTCATGCAACATACTACATATCTCGCGCAATTATCCCCACCATTCAGAGACTTCTGTCGATCGTGGGAGTCGATTCTCAACGATGGTATACCGAGTTACCAAAGGTCGCTCCAAATTGGATAGATCTTCCATCTTCACATAATAAAGAAGTGGAGATGAATAAGTTCACTATCGCTGGTTACTATCGCTCTTGGTCGTGCGTTCTTTGTTGCAAGGAAACACACAATCCTGTGTGTCAAAGCTGCGGCAACTTCAGAGACCACAAACAAAATTGTCTTATGCTTATTTTGAACCACGACGAGCGATCATACTTTGGACTTCGCCAACACTGCATGAGATGCTCCGCAGTCCATGATCTTGAAGAAGCCGCAAAGTGTACTTCGCTGAGCTGTCCGGTGTACTACGATCGCCACTGGTATTATCGTCGGCTCCAGAACATGAAGCTGCTACTTACCCCGGAGGAATGAGAAGGGAGGAATTCAACACTAACTTCGGAAAATATTCTCGATGCTGCCGTAATACACTGAACTCTAGCAACCAGTTCCGTGATAATACGACGCGGAGCTGTTCTCTTCTTGCTTGACTTCCGATTATTCATACTCTTGCGTGCCCTTCAAAGCGTTGCACCTCATCGTTCACTCCCTAAAACTTGTGTTACAAATTGTGTATCATTCTTCACAGAGAGACCAATGTTTCCGACACAACGGAATACAATGGCTAGTCGGCCATCTCCGTTGACATCCGTTTCTTTTATGTTCGAAGCGGCACACGACACCGTTCGCCGTTGTGACAGCAAATTCGCCGCTCGTTTAGATTAGCGAACAATGTCACCTCTTATTTCTTCATAATATGCTAAATAGCACAATGCCAGGATATACAATGTACTATACAGGGGCCTGCGCGACGGACTCGGGCGCTCCCAAGGCCTGTGGAAAAGCTCAGCAGAGTCTGCTGAGTTAGTATTAGGTGGGCTATCTGTCACATTTGTGTGTGTGATTAGTATTGTTCCTAGCGGAACTTCCGAAAGTCTGAGTACACTTGAGAAACTGACAAAGGGGAGCGCAAGAAGCGGTACTTGAGTATGTCATATACTGTATGTGAATGAATAACGACCTGTGTTGTTTGTACTGTACTAAATAGCACAATACTACCACGGTACGCTGTACGGTAAACCAACACTTGTAGCCTCGAGCCTTTCGCTTAGGGATTCCGGGAGAACTTCTGTAATGCTATCAATTCGGAGGCACAAGTTGACAACCATTTCAGCATTGCGGAAACAAGAGTCTCCACTATTTGTGCGATGCGTGTGTGATTTGTGCTACTGGTGTACTGCCACGGTATCAGAAACCCAAACACGAACACACACACACACACACACACACACACACACACACACACATGTAGCCCACTGCCCTGGAGTTAACAGACCCCTGTGTGTCAAAAGCCGGGTCAGCTTCAGGGACCATCAAAATTGCCTTATGCTTATCTTCAACTAGGACGAGCGATCTTACTTTGGACTTCGCGAATACTACATGAGATGCTCCGCAGTCCATGATCTTGAAGAAGCCGCAAAGTGTACTTCGCTGAGCTGTCCGGTTTACTACGATCGGCCACTGGTATAATCGTCGGCTCCAGACCGTGAAGTTGCTACTTCCACCGGAGTGAGAAATGAGGAATACAACACTTACTTCGAAAAATATTCTGAATACTGCCGAAATGCACCGCACAGCTTGTCCTACTCAGCCGCCTAACCCGCGTTTTCGTGAATTTCGCTTCGGTGTTTGTCTGCCGTCTTCTGATTGATATTGTGCACGACCTCTTTCCTGGGGATACTTTTTCGTCAATGTTGCTGGGACAATTACACTAGTTCGATTTGCTACTGTTTCAAACAAAATAAGGTTCCCAAAATAATCCACTGGCTTTCGACTATTCTTAGGTCTTCGATGATGAAACAGCCATTCACAAGGAAGTCGAGACCAGTCAGCGTCTACGTTGGTGGCGACGGAAGTTACTTGTTCCGTCCAATAGTGTAGATCTGCAGCTTCGGATGCAGATAAGTTTAGCACCGTTGTCCCAGGATGTACTTTCGACTGATATAAGATTTCGTCTACCATCCAATTACCGAGACCGGCGCAAAACGTCTGTCCCATTAAGATGGATTTTATCTGCAGTCAACACAAACAGAGCGGATGGATTTGATGGTCCACTGATCACTACAGTAGTGGACTCTGTCTTCGTACCGTAGAACTTCGTCGCTCCTGCAGCAATTGATTAAATATGGAAAGTGAAGGCATGCTCTTATATGGATCGAATCCAAGGTTTCGTTCTCTGATGAATTGAGACGGCGAGCCTGCAAGATATTGTACAGTAGTGTAACGACAACTCAGCAAAAGTTCAGACGAACGCAATTGGCCAATATCATACTGTGAAACCAGATCCCTCCCAAGCGACGAGCATTCACATAAGCGACTTGCGTCCCGTCATCTAAGGTAATTTCGACTTTGCAATGCCGCGGTGGCCATGAGTGTTGTGAGGAACTCACACTTAACCGTGGGAACTTGTAATGTATGCTTTCACCTCCTCGCACGACCACAGCTCCGGTCATCCCAAAGTGCAATATGGGGTGCCTCAGGCTTTCACTGCCAGAAGGAGACAAAGTTAGCCAGAGAAATTTTCCATGCCGCTCCACGGATTCCACTCTTCGGGATACCAGTTACTCCTGGAATTCCGCAGGAGAAGCGACCGATTTACTCAGGACTCGTGCATCAAATCTTTTTTCCCGCGGACCTCCTCCTTTCTCGAACGGATCGACGACGCTGATGACCTTGTCTTGAGCATGTTTCTCCAGTATACGACGTCCCCTGTAGGAACCAAATGACAGGAGTTCCCCCGGATTGTATGTATGTATCCCAGATCCACAATCCATCGGATCGCTTACTTTTCTACTGCCGGTAATTCGGGCATTTTGTCTCCTCCCTACGACACTCGTAATTTCCCATTACATTGACAGAGAGACGAGGAGGAGGAGGCTGAAGCTAACGACGAGCTTCAACACAGCTCCCGCGTGGTTGTACATTGCCCATATCGTGTGTTCGTTTTGGGTGTTTCCACGAAGATAGGAGGGGCTCTACTTACTGCATGACATTGAGCAAATATATAAAAAAAAATTGGCCTAGTAGTACAATATGCCGGAACTACCTGACGTGGAAAGGTAAGCCACCTTCCATCCATCTTCACAAAGCCGGATACAAGGCGATATACAGTTGCCCATGCACCACTTTCCATCCTAAGGGAGTCTCTTCTCATTGTATGAGGTGTATCCGTGCAGAGCGCGCAGGATCCTCGCGAAATACGCGCATGCGAGAACCATCACAGAAGTGGACCCCGTGGAACAAGGCGGGGGACCACGTCATGGCCAGTTTGATGATAGAGTGTTAGGTAAAACTATTTCCGATACGTCAGAGTTCAGGAAAGAGCTCCTTAATCGCACAGTGAAGTCGGTCGATCGGCATGGAAAATATCTGTGGATCAACCTTTCGGACACCCAACGGAGGACGCCAGTCTTCCACTTCGGCATGACGGGAGCATTAGTTGTTCGAGGCGGCGAAAAAGCTGAATACAAGCGATTCTCAGTGGATGCTTCGGAAGAACATTGGCCGCCAAAATTTTGCAAACTGCAGCTAACGTTCAACGATGGAACCCAGATTGCGTTTGTCAATTCCCGTCGCTTGGGCGGGGTTTGGTTTACTGGTAAGATGTAAATCAGGAATATGTACCGTGTAAAATGACTCCATTGGAGTAACTCATTTGGCAGATTCAATAGCTGAGTTCATCAAAGAGAAGAACTTGGGATTCGACCCGCTTAAGGAGATGCCTAAACTGTCTGACTTTAAAGAGCTGCTGCGAAAAAGAAATAATGCTCAAGTACGGCCTAACCTTTGCTACCCTACCAGTAGGTAAATCTGTTTCCCAGCTCACTGAATATTCTATGTTGTCAATGCAGATAAAGCCAGTGTTTATGGAGCAAACATTTTGTGCGGGAGTTGGAAACTGGATGGTTGACGAGCTAATCTATCAATGCAAGCTTCATCCGGCAACACGGATAGGGGACTTGGCTGAGGAGGATGTGAAGAACATCCATTTTTGGACTAAGAAAATTACGCAGGTTGCAACGGACCTTAACAATGAAACTTCTCGATTTCCCAAGGAATGGTTATTTCATCATCGGTGGTCTAAAGGAAAGGGTAAGAGCGTCGATTTCTACGGTAACAAGATAGCATTTGAAACTGTTGGGGGTAGGACAAGTGCTATTGTCCCGGGTAACCTTGGTCGACGTACTGACAGAAGTAATGGTGACAAGGAATCTCCGCAAAAGTCTTACAGTGCTGGGCGTAATCCAAAAGGGAACAATACTAACCGTCGAAACAACCCAGCCGAGCCAGTCGGTCGGAATGCGGACACCAAGCGAATTGCGAACTCACAGAATCCTAGCCACTCTAGAACGAGCAAAAAGGCCATTCGTCGTAGCGATGCTCCAACACGTACGCAGAAGCCCTCAGCCGCTGCAAAGCGAAGTCGCGATGGATCTCCACCGACGACCCGTACAAGGAAGAGGGTTAAGGCAGCATGAATGCCAAGCTAGGTCAGCAAGTTCGAAATTGTTGGAGCTACGTTACCGCCCGTTGTTGGGTTGAAGGAAGAAAGCATGCATGAGATGAGCACGTGCGTACGATCGTTCGGGGGCTCCGAGTCATTGGATGTGCATTTTACTCCTTCCTACCATGACTATAGTTCAAATCCTTGGCTTTGTTTAATGACATTCCGAATGCATGGTAAAACACATCATCGTACGTCTCTGCGAAATGAACTTCCATTCCCTCCTTTAGATGATCAGGCAATTCCTGCAATAGATGTAAAAAGCAAAATGATGAAGGCCGCATTTCAAAGGCATCCTCGCATTCTATACTTACTTCGTAGTCCTTCTTATTTTCACTCGGCAGTACCAACGTATGTATATTACTCCGTCTTGCGGCCATAGTTTTTTCTTTGATACCTCCCACTGGTAAAACTTTTCCTGTCAGTGTCACCTCCCCTGTCATAGCCATGTCCTGCTTAACAGGCATACCGGTAGCTAAGGACAGCAAAGAGGTGGTCATGGTGCATCCTGCCGAGGGGCCGTCTTTCGGCGTGGCACCCTCAGGAACATGCATGTGTACGGACGCATGTTCAAGGTATGAAGCATGCTCATATCCGGGCACCTGACATAATGTACGCCTCGCAAGCGTGTGAGCGATGCTTGCGCTTTCCTGCATCACATCACCCATTTTACCTGTCAGCTTCAGGCTTCCAGTGTACTCTCTGGATTTCTTGTCGTTCTCATCCTGGTCGGGTTCAAAGGTGTAGAAGTTAGGGATAGTAGTTTCTATGTAGAGAGCACTGCCGCCCATGTTAGTCCAAGCCAATCCCATAACAACACCAGGAGGCGTTCTTTCGTAGAGTCTATCACTGCTAAATATGCGTTTGCCACAGTATTGGTCCAAGTTTTCGGCAGTGATGCCCCAATCAGCTTCATCAACTTCCGGAAGAGGGATGTGCTCCTCCTCTGTTTCCTGTTGGGAGGCTTCACTCTGAGTTGCATCAATTACTGTATCGGTGCTGCTCTGACTGTGTTGTTCACTCCGTTTACAGTCGTGATCCTCTCTTACAACTTCAGGTTCCAGAGTCCTCTCTTCCGATGATGCTTGCTGATTGTTAGAGGTCGTGATAGAACCATTTTCTTTCGTACTGTGATCAATACCCCGCTCTTGTAGAGCTTTTTCTCTTGCTTCGATAATCTTTAGAGCAGCTTTCCGATAAATTTTACCAATCTGCTTCTCCAAACTTCTGACGCCACTCTCTCTGCAATACCAGCGAATTAGGGACTCCAATGCGTCGTCATACAGCTCCAGCGATTTCGGAGTGGACGGCTTGTCTTTTTCCAATCCAACTTCCGAGCGGGTCTTCGGATCCAGGTATCGTTTGGCGATTTCAATCTTCTCTGGACCGTCGTACCCGCTCACCTCGATTACCTCCATTCTGTCGAGAAGAGGACCTGGTATAGTCTCGGTCGTGTTAGCTGTGCAAAGGAACAGGACTTTCGAGGCATCAAGGGGAGTGTCCAAATAGTGATCCGTAAACTCATAGTTTTGATTCGGATCTAGCATTTCCAGTAATGCTGAAGCAGGGTCTCCACCACCAAACCGTCCAGCGCCAATCTTGTCCACTTCATCAATAAGAATCAAAGGATTAGCGACTTCCGTTGTTTTCATGCACTGAATAAGTTTTCCAGGCATTGCTCCAATGTAAGTGCGTCTGTGGCCCTTGATTTCGGCCACATCACCTAGTCCTCCAACGCTAAATCTGTTGAATTTCCGCTCCAGTGAGCGAGCAATACTGCGCCCAATAGAGGTCTTACCGACACCGGGGGGACCAACCAAGCACATAATTTTTCCCTGAACGCTGCCTTTGAGCTTTCCTACAGCAATAAACTCCAAAATGCGATCTTTCACATCCTTCATTCCATAGTGATCTTCATCCAAGATCTTTTTGGCTTGAGATAAATCGAAATTGTCAGTACTGTATTTGCCCCAAGGAAGGGAAGACAGCCAATCCAAATAGCTTCGAGTCACGTTGAATTCGCTCGAATTGCGCTCCAAAACTTCAAGCTTTTCAATTTCTTCATCAAACACTTTCCGTGCTGATTCAGGCATATCCAAGTTTTCTACTCGCGACTGCACGTACACATACATTAACATATGATGTATACCGAGTGCTCAAGCAGCACCACCGCAACTAACCTTAAACTTTTGCACCAGTGCGTCTTTGTCGTCTTTTTCCAGGCCGAGCTCTTTCTTGATTGCTTTCAGTTGTTCATGCAAAAAGTATTTCCGCTGACTTTCTTTCATCTTGTCGTCAACTTGTTGCTGGATTTTCTGCTGTAGCTTACTCAAGTCTTCCTCTTTGCGAAGCAGCTCAAGAGCTAGTTGAAGCCGTTCTTCGAGGTTTTCGGCTTCCAACACTTTCTGGGCCTCTTGCGGATCAGAGCTCGTCATTGAGGCAGCGAAATCGGCCAGCTTGTACGAATCATGAACTTCCAAACGTTGCATAAAATATTGCATTTGCTCTTTCATCATTGGATTGATTCGCACGACGTTCCGGATAGTATGCAATATTTCATTGCTCAAAGCGCGGACCATGTCAGTGTTTGCTTCTCCTCGTTGCCGCTCATAGTGGTGAATGCTGACAGTCGGTGGTAGTGTGTCATTCAATGTCTCCAACATCCGAATACGACGATGCGACAAGAACCAGGCTCCAATGCCTCCTTCTGGGGTTTCGGACAATGTTTGCAGCGAAGCTAAGGTCCCCACTTGGTACAGTTCTTCGGGGCTCCGAGGAACGGTGGTAACGTTTTCCTCGATTTCGTCTCGATCTTTCTCCATGAAAAGACCAACATAAGGCTGCCTTGATTGCTGCACATCTTTCAGGGCCCGAATGATGCGTTGGTCCTTTGTTGCCACGTGAGCAATGAACCAGGGGAAGACGGGGCGCCTCAGAGGAAGTGCAACCACGCTAGGAATCCGAGGAGCATTTTCCCCGACTCCTGCGCGCGTCACAGCATCTGTTTCACCAGGAGCAAGTTGCTGCAAGAGAGCATAAGAGCACAAAGCCACAGAAATGGGTCAAATAGAAAGCTATCTGCATCTTCACCCCTTTTCACTGACGTACCGAAACAGTTGTCGTATTGTCTGGCGCCTGAGGGTCTTCCTGACCACCTTCTTCATCTTTCTGCTTGTCTTTCTCTTGCTCCTCCTTCTTCTTGTCGTCATTTTTGCCCCCATTATCGTCTTTATTGCTTCCAAACTTCCAGAAAGACCGAGTATTGCCGTAGCCTCCTACAGCTTCCATGGCGCTAGCAGAGGGCCGTGGGACCACGACGGCTGTCCGAGCACCCGTCTTGGGTGCGTAGGACATCATGAGACGTCCTGTCTGAGCCGCAAAACGAAGCATTATGACTTAAATCGCAGTCAAAAGGCGTAGAAAAGTGAGCTTGGAGGCCTTTCCACTCTTCTCGAACGATTTTACAGCCGATCTATGGCCTCTATCACACCCCTCAATAACTAACACATACAAACACACCTAACCGAATGGGAATTGGACAAACTTATACAGTGTATGATGATGAAATAGGGACGTGTCACATTCCAAGTTGAAGTTGGGATCACCTTTTTTGGTCTCTGGGGTCCAGACTGGGGATTACACGGTAATCCGATTACCCCAGCTAGGAAGTCCAGAAGTCTTAAAGGTGTGTCGTAGGGAAACAGGAAGTCAAACTGAGAAATTGGCCTTCATGAGGGAAACTTTTGTGAATTTTGTGATCTAAGACGAAAGCAAACGTAAAACCGATTAACTTGTTCGTGAAGGATTCCCGAAGACCCCTGAAGCAGTTTCCTGTACAGTGTACCACGATGTCCTAGCGGCTAAAGAGAACTACAAGTAGCGGTTCTTTACGCCGTAGAAGAACTCCCTCGGACACCCTTGCATTGCTTATTCCTGTGCTGAGTACTAGCCAACTACGGTATACCTACTGATGCCAAGCCGAAGTGGTTGTACAACTTGTTAACACTCGAAGCGCTCAACAGGCAATGCATGCCAGTGGAGTAGTGGTAACTGACGTTGGAAATTTTGAAAGCCATGTGGTACCACGAGCTCCCTAAAAGGCTTCGGTACCAGTGTGTCAACTAAACGGACAACCACAGAATTGATTGAAGATTCCCGTTGCTTAACGCATACTGGTAGGGCTGTTGGGACCGGAAAAAAAACAGTTCCCCAGCTGGGGATGGGGAAGCCCCCCGGGACCATCCCCATTCCCCATGGGGAAGGTTTGGGGAAGAAACATCGAAGACTTAACATGTTTTATAAGAATAGAACGTATAATCCAAGTCGTGTGCGTACATGATTGAGAAGGGGTACTGGAAGATTGAGGAGCGCTAGGCGTTTGGGAATGGGGACGAAATGGTTGAGGAAGAGCACTGGCCGATTGAGAAGGGCAGGGGGTGGAGAAGATTGAGAGGGAACTGAAACGTACCGGTAGCCTTGGAATTTCTGGTAGATTGGAAAGGCACACTGGGGCTTCTGGAAGACTGAGAAGTACTGGAAGACTGAAAAAATACACTGGAACTTCTTGACGACTGGGGACTTAGAAGATTGAGATGGGACTCTGGAACACTACCATGGTAGAAGATTGAGAAGGGACCGGGGAACTTCTGAAAGATTGAAAAGGGGGAATTTGACTCTGGAATGGCCACAAGGAGCACTGTCCGATTGAGAAGGGGTAGGAGATACTTCCAGAGGAGCACTGGAGATTGAGGTGGTATCTGGCTCTCCACAACCTTCAGGAGTTGCTTCGATGTCCACCGTCTCTGCATGTGGTGGCAGCTCATCCTCAAAATCAGACGACCTTCGAATGGCGGTAGCGAAGGAACTTGACAGAAATTGCCCTCCTCGTCCCAGGAAGCGGTGGCAGCCTGGCTGGTGGCCCACTGGCAGGTCGTTGTTGCAACGTCTACGCGCTCCATTTTCGTCCGATTACGTCTAGTGTAACGTTCTAGTTGTCACGGAAACACACGGCATAAGTATGCTGACGTTTAGGTCAAATGTTATTCCAGAGAGCACTAGTGTATGTACTTAAT
>LVLI01000685.1:0-61324 GCA_001687465.1 Halocafeteria seosinensis
CCCCTTAACAGTCCCCCTTTCTCTCWGWCGAMTCATCAACCAACCAATTAATATAATTGGTTGGTTGGTGATTCGTCAGAGAGAAAGGGGGACTGTTAAGGGGAGACTCTGACAGCCAAGGAGGATTGCCAACCAACCAATTATATTAATTGGTTGGTTGGTGATTCGTCAGAGAGAGTCGCTCTCAACCAACCAATTAATATATATGGTTGTGTGTGTGTATTTGTTTTGTTGTTCTTGGTTACTTGTGGTAATAATAACAATTCACTATGGCTTCCAGAGAAGATTCTGCCATTTCACGAGCTAACGCTCTAGCACATGAAATGGCTCGTCGTTTCCAAGGGGCTGTGGATGAGCAGGAAGACCGAGCCTCAAATCCAGAGACTGGGGACACTAATACAATGTAAGGCTGTTAACCCTACAAGTTTGGCACAATTCCTAAATGCCGTTCGTATGGATGTAAATGAGAAGGAAGACACTAAGTCGGGACGTCCTTTATTGCTTGAAAAAGTGACCAGAGATTCTAACTCCCTGTATGCTAAAGAGGACTTTCTGTTCAGCAATCACAAGGCAAGAATTTTTCTTTTTTCCCTGTTCCAACGTTGTCCAAGGAATTGAATTATTTTCAAAGGACTAGGAGACAAAGTGAAAAAGAAAGCAGGAGAGAAATAATGGAGTGTCCAATATGCTGTACAGTGTATCCGACGACAACGGGAATAATATGTAGCGTATGTACCAACCGAATTTGTAGAGGATGTTACGTGAATATGGGAAGAGATTATAAATGTCCTCACTGTCGGACAACAAGCCCACCATTTGTCGTAGGAGAAACGCCTGTCCAACAAAACCCAGCTCCAATAATCCAGAACAACGGTAATTGTAGTGGAACATACGCAAGGGGGACAATGAACTGTACATACACCCCCAGATATTGGATACAGGGAAGACAATATTGTGGGAGATGTGCTAGAATAAACTTAGGAATTTCCCGAAACGCACAAATACCTGAACAATACGAGTTTGAGGAGTGAGCTTTTCAAAGAGGGAGATTGACGAACAATGAACTTTGAAGAAACTAGGGCAGAAAAAAAATATTTTCTGCCCTTTCCTACATAGTAGGGATTTTTACCCTTCTTATATAGGGAGGGGCAAGGGCAGAAAAAATCAATATTTATATATATATAAACATAATAAGCATATACTCTCTTTTAGTTTGTATATATATAATGTAAATTTTTTTATCCCTTTTATCCCTAAATAGGGTTTATACCGCAATTACATAGGAGGGCAGAAAATAAATTTCTGCCCTTTAAATTGTTTTTAGCCCCGAAAGCCATTATACACCAACGAGAGAGCGACAACTGAGGGGAGGGGGTTAACCTTTTGATGGTCACCGAAGAAGAGCACGACAATTTAGCGATGAATTACATTGAAAATTACACCTACAATTTAGCGATGAATTTAATAAAAATTACACCGACAATTTAGCGATGAATTTAATAAAAATTACACTGAAAATTACACCTATAATTTAACTTATAGCCGGCATTTTTTATTATTTTTTATTAAATAAATCCGGCATTTTATATTAAAATCCGGCATAAATTATTATATGCTGGTTAAAATGCCCTATCACCCGCCAACGTGAAATCAATTGATTTCACGTTGGCGGGTGATAGACGACAGGTGACACAGGTGTCTCATGAGCAAACATGTACTTCGTCAGATGATTTTAGTGTTCTGAGACATACTGGGTAAAGTCCAATTTCCAGATGCGAAGGAGAGCTTGCGTTCATCGTTGGTATGTGCTATTATGAAAAAGTAGTACTACATTGGTAAATGGCTGCCTCTTACGGACGGTTTCTTACCCTTCTTCCCTGGGCACGTATTCTTAGTATATGAGACCAGTACTCCCAATACATGAGCTGCTGCTCCTTCAAGGCGTCGTTATCTATAGAGTTGGTGGATTCACCAACGTTGATGGCGACTACAGCTTCTGGCCGGACCGACGACACAGTCTTCACTTCATTTGGCGTGTCGGTGAAGGACACTAGAGACAATTTGAACTCTATCTTCATCTTGGACAACGACGAGGTTTTAATGCACACAGAGAAGTGCTTTTCTGTTTCTTGTTTATCCCATTTCAACAGTAGGTCTATGGGGTTATAGTCCACGCCACTCGTCGCAGAGATATCCGTTGTCCATACACGGGTGAGAATTACATGTTGAGGTTCTAGAGATTCATTTAGACTACGCCGCCTGATTGTGATATCCACATTTTGTAACGTAGAGTCAGCCGCATATTTCTCATCCGAAAAGAATATCTCCTGTTCTTCTATATCGGCACGGATGCCGGAGAGGTAAACTGCACACGACACAGGCTGAGGCTCAGGAGTCGCCTTTAGGTTTGCAATTCTCCGCTCTATGTCTTCAATGCTTGAGCTTAATTCTTCGCTCCGAGATTCTGCGTCATTCAGCCTTTGTTCTATGTTCTCCAATTCTGTCTTGTTCTGAAACTTAATTCTTAGCGTGCGATTCTTTATAGCCTCAAATCCTTCAAAATCTTTCGTCAAATTTCGTCTATTCCCCGATAGACGAGAGAAGACTCCCTCTTTTCTTTGTACAACATTCTGTGCATGGTCTAAAGTAAGAGTCAGATTTGCATGCACTTGTTCACTGGTTAGTATCCGTTCCAAGAACCTTCCATCAAAGCCGAATTCGCAACCATCATCATCGATATGAGCTTGAGGATCAAAATTGATTGCCGCTTCGTAAGTGCATCCGCGAATCGGAAAGATACATGAACCATCGTTAATAGTCGCATCAGGGTCAAAGTTAAAAGCTTCTCTACAAGTACACCCTTCTCTTAGTCCCGCTTCAAGCAAACATTCTCCATTGTCTATTTCAGCATCTGGGTCGTGGTTCTGCGGAGAAATGAAAACAGGTACGCAGATTGAGGCATACTATGTCACGACTACGTGCATGTAATGCGGTCACATACCTTAGCCAAAGAATAACTACAGCCAATAGTCTTTTTGTTTGAGCATGAGCCATCATCAGTCGTTGCCTGTGGATTGTAATTCCCATAGCTAGGCTTTGTGCAACCAAATATGTCGAAAGAACCCAAAATGCGCTGGTTCTTGTCCGTAGGACAAAAACTGAGCTGGTCTAAGTCAAAGATGATTCCTCTACTTCTAATAAAGCTGTGGCAAACAAATACGTTAGGAGGAAATACGGCGATACTCCCATCCTCGAACACCAGGCTAAGTTTCGTTAGGATGAGTGCTTGCGTAAACGCTGTCTGCTTTGAAGCCCATTGTCTTAGTCCATTTGCTGAAGTCTCAACCTCCATCGCCGTGTCCTCAAGAGTATACGTCCTCAGCGACTCGCGGAAATGTGACTCTACGCAGCGTGTAACTTGCACGATTCCAGTCCCGTCCCCATCAACGACACCTAAATTTGCCAAGCTACCATCAGAATCTCCACTCTGTAGACGCGAATCGAGTCCCTCGCATCCTGTATCAGGGTGACGCACTTGAAAACCCCCGCCGCGTACAGCTTGAATAGAGTCGACACTAAACAACCCTTCCTTGCTGAACCCCACCGCAAAGGATATATGACGTTTAGAGGACATTCCCCCATCAGTTATTAGTTCTTTGGACGCGTTTCCCCCACATGCACGTAGTATTGTGCCAGGTCCAGAACGATCATCTCCTTTATCGGGGATTTTTCCCCCTCGAGCATCCAAGTGGAGACTATGAGATGCATTGGCTGTTTCCAAATGATGTTGATCGAACGCAGTAGCGCATTGTACAGCAATACGCCCTCCAGAACCACCCTGATGTGCTGAGGTGCATTTTCCGTCCCCCCCTGTCGTTGTAATCAAGCCACTGCTATGATGCAGTATATCTGTCTGAAGATTGAAACTTCCGCCAGCAGCTGAGCCACTGCATTGAAAAGTTAGACAAAGAGAGTGGTAAATGTAAGAAGAAACATAATTAAATTGCAGTGCATTGCCACTCACGTTGAACAGCTCTCCGATGCCGTTCCTCTTAAATCGACTAAACCCTCAATTCGACATTCGCTGGCGTTTAATGATAAGTGGGCTCCGCCGAAAGACTCGGTTGTAAAACCTTTTGTAAAACCTTGACAAGTGCCACTCCCTGGCTCGTTGGGACTGAATACATCACCGTATGGGAAGCCTTCCTCTTCCTTCACCCATATAGAGCCCTTCCACCAAATCCATCCTTCATGTTGTCCCCCGCCTTCACCCCAGGTCAACCTGAATATCCAGCTCGGGCGTGTTTTCACTGCGTATACTTGCCCATTTCCATCAAAGGGATGTATGTCATCCCTAGACGTTATAAAACCATTAACGTTCAGATAACTTGTAGTTGGTTCTCCATCATCCACTGATCCGAATGTGAAGTCGCCACATTGACGGCTGGAACATATTTCCGAAGTGTCGCCGTTTTCAAGATAGCTAGCAGCTCTGATTGCAAAGTCCTCCACGAAAAAGTGGGTAAATCCGAACGGAATCGGAATGTCATAACGGGTGGTATGGCCTCCATCACGATCCACACTGTAAGGACGAACACCGCCTTCAAAGAACCCCTTTTGGGCACAATTCCCGCTGCAATCAACAGTAGCATCGAGGATGTCCTTTGCGATCTCTTGCGTGATACGAGTAAATCCATCCTTGCATTTTACTTCAAACGACCGACTACCGCCGGAGTCGAAGGGATCTATGGTGTAGGTTCCGTCCTCCGGAACATGCAGACAGCTCTTGAAGAGTCCGTCATCTGTGTATATCTGCGCAGTCTCAATGGCTCCGATGCCTCCATGGGAAGCTCCGCGGGTGGCTGACTTGCCCGGTCCAGCACATCCATATCCTCGACCAGTTCCATTCACTATGGCATTTTCCTCGAGAACAACATCACTGGCATTTATCTGAGCCATACCGTTCACAAAGAGAGTAGAAGAATTTTTCACCCATAGTTTCCTTCCAACATGAATCAAAGGGCTGCTGCCGCTAGAAAACAGTGCCATGCCTTCAACATCGAGCCGATCAAGGGAAAATTCGCTGCTGACAGAATCGTCTATCATTAATTTACTCCGCCCCGACAATTGCAAGACATCGCCCTGAAAGTTAACTCTCGAACCATCGAACGATGAAATATTACCGACTGCTTCCTCAGCAAGTGAAAACGTATCGACAGCAATTGTCAGGCTCCCAAAGGACTCCATTTGCAAACTCGCCTCGCTTCGAATGTCCATCATCGTACCAACTAAGTTTACTACGTCCCCACTCAAACACATTCGCGATTTGTCCAGCATTGTGAGCGCTCTAGTTTCCAAGCTGGAGACTGCAGAAGACAGAACGTGCAGTGTTCCATTAGATGTCATGGTGATTCCTTCCACAGCCAGCGAGCTTTTTGAATTTACACCATCTATTACAAGCTGCGCATCGCCTGTAAGACTGAGAGTGTTCACTCCCTCCAAATTCCCCTCAATTTTCACTGAGGTCGACAGAGTAAGATGCTCTGGCGTATGAAGTGTACTGTTCTCTTGAACATGTACATTGACCTGACATAGGGCTAAGCCTATGTCATCTAGATGGTGAAGGGTAGTGTTGAATTCACCCCATTGCTCGTCAACGTAGACACTTCGGTAAACTCTACCGTGACTCATGCTCAAACGCTGTACTGGGTAGAAGGTTACATTTTGTCCCGGGGTAATCGTCCATGTAGCAGTGCCGTCGCCCACTAACGTCAGAACTGACATGTTTCTTCGAGTGGGAGTATCGGACTCCTCAACGCCGATGGGCACCCAGCGCAGTCCTCCGCCACCCCGCAGTACCAGGCGCGATATGTTGATGCCCAATACATTATCCGTTATCACAGCTTGTGACGCTACCGTCGACTGTGGCATGCTGTTATCAACTTTAAGATCTCGTATTCCGGTAGCAAGTTCCAAATATACAGTCCCCGGTGCGGAACGTTCCGATCGGCCCACTGTATCTGCCGTTTCCACACCACCTCCACCTACTGCTTGTGTGGTATGTTCCAATAGGTCGCGTGCCCAAGATGACTCGGAAATGACAGCTATACGTCCTCCACTACCACCGCTACCTCGAATATTACCAGGGGCGCCATCACCTCCATTAGCCTGCAAGAGAGCCGCATGTTCCAGAAGAACGCTGCAGTTAAGAAGAATGCTTCCTCCAGCGCCGCCTCCAGCTCTGTAAACAGTTATAGCAAACAAAAACAACACCAAGTCGGGGTAAAGAGCGACCCCACAAAGGGTATATCACTGAAAAAAACTTACTCGTCACTGCTGCAATCGCGAGTAACAGCATGGCCACCATTGGCTTCAATTATTCCTGCAATACTGGCGTTCTTCAGAACTTCCAAGTGTATAGCGGCGCCTCCATGCCCTGCAACGTGTTGACCTTCCCACAAAGACGCGCACGCTCCACTTCCGATGGTAGTGGGGTAAAACGCATCACCATTGGCAAACGCCCCAAAGGTATCATTGAAATCCTCAATACTTACCGCAGCTGCCCCTATACCACCATGGGATCCTCCCTGAGAGGACATTGTAGGAGTCCCCGGACCATCACACGGACTAAATCCTCGTCCAGTACCACTAATAGCGGTGCGTGGACCCATGGAAAGGGTTAGAGTCCTGATCTTAGACTGCCCTCCAATGAAGACTGTCGATTCGTTGCAGAGGTGGATGTGTTTAGACACGTTCAACGTCGCATCCCGGCCGGAGTCAAGTTTAGCGGTATCAAGCAGAACCATGGTGTCGAAAGAAAACGAACCCTCTTGACCGTGGGAAAAATTAAATCCCGCGTTTTCTTCCATTCGAAAGTCACTAAAGGCACTTGACGACACGTTGGAAGCGTTCATGGCAATCTGACAATTATCATTTATGCTTACGAGGCCTACACTGACGCTTAGATTTCCTGACACATTTGTCCTAAGGAGGGCATCATGTTCCATAACCAACTCGTCAAGCATGATATTCAGGTCGTTTCCAGCTTCAAACAGCATGGAAGATTGTCCAAGCATCAATAATTCACGGGAGATAAAAAACGCTCCGGAACTTCCATTGATCTTCATACGTCCATTTTCGTTGAGAAATACCGCAGAATAATTTAGCGCGGAATTGTTGGAATCTACGTTTACAGTACCGTCGGTGCTTACACTTAGCGATTGCACCCCATCCCAACTCCCATTCACTTCAACAGAGACGTTAGAAACCAAAATATGGTCGGGAGTCACTAATCGACCTCCCTTACGGACACCCACGTTAATTCGAGTCAGGGCCAAATTAGAATTATCAATGTAAACCGGCTCAGCGAGCACGTGTTCCCATTGTTCACGTGACACTTTCCGAATCACACTGGGATCGGTATCAAACGGCAGATAACTACCATCGGAGTCATTGCCAGCAGACACAAGATGACCTGTTTGGTTTTTGCTAATGACCCATTGCCCTGTTGCATCCCCCAACGCGTTATCAATAACAAACTGACCCCAACCTTTCGTTTCTGGCCACCAACGGACGCCGCCGCTATGGTACAGGCCCACTGCATTAAAGTGAAGTTGTGAAACGTTATCCACAATGATGGACTGTAAAGATTCACTCATCGTGTTGTTGCCATTGTCTACCGTTAGAGTATTGAACCGAGAGTTACCGCATTTCCAATACACCGTCCCCGGTCCCGATCTCCTTACATCCTTGGCATCATCTGTATCGGGACCAAACAGCCCACCTTCAGCCTCTTCCTTGGATGAGCCAGCAATCAGTTCTTCACAGTACACTGCAATCCTTCCCCCACTACCACCAAATCCCTTATTCCCGGAACCACTACCTCCATTAGCGGTTAATTTACCGGTATGACGCAGCGCATGAGCTCGCAACAAGACACTTCCCCCCGCACCGCCACCAGCACTGCAAACAAAATTTAGCGTATTGTTACATGTACAACCTTAGTAGAAACAACAATTATACGTACTCGTTAACGTTATTCGTGTGTGCGGAAGCATGTCCACCATTTACCTCGACAATTCCTTCGATTTGTGCTTTAGAAACGTTGAGAACCGTTGCAGCACCTCCATCCCCTTCTCTACCGTTATTGTGAGGATCGCAACCCGCCAAACCAGCCAATTGAGGCCGGAAGACACTGTCATATGCAAAACCAGAACGCGAGCTCAGCTTCATGAATTCCTCCACGGGGTCCAGAGTACCCAGGCCACCATGGGATCCTCCACCGCCCGATATCTCAGTCTTACAGTCTTTGCCACCTCTTTCTGTTCCGTTGATGGAACTTGTAGAGTCTATAATTAATTCACGTGCCTGAATGCCAAGGCGGCCACCAAACGACAGTGACGAGCCATTACTTAGCTTTATCAGAAGAACGTCCTCAAGGCGAGTATCGTCTCCGATGTCAAACGATCCTCCGGTTAAGGTTACTTCTCGGAACTCGAGTGTTTTTTCAGAGGTTGTAAACGAAACCTTAGACGACCCTCCAATAGACAAAGACGGTCTAAAAAACCAAAAGTGTCCGCTCACGGATACATCGAACGTTGAACGCTCCAATAAATCCAGGTTTTGAGTCTGTAGCTTAAAGTCACCGTGGCTGAAAATGGAGACGTTTGAGTCTCCAAGCATTACCATCGATTGTAGTGTAAGATTACCACCTTCTTCGCCCTTCCTTATCGAAAGGTCAGACCCCCAGGTTAGACTCAAATGCTTGACACCAATCCACTGCCCCCAAAGATTGATAGGAACCTGTGACACGCTGACTATGTGGGGTGATTTGAAAACGCCACCTTTGTGGACATCCAATCCTACTTCCCTAAGGGCAAACGTAATCTGATCACGGTAGAAAGTTTGAATGTCAACTTGAGTCCACAGACCGGACGACATTTGTACCAAGTCTGTAAAGGTATATCCTATGCCTCGGTTAGTGGTGGTGACACCGTCTTCACTGCTACTGGCAATATTTAACGAAGCGTTAGTAGTCGTCGAATTTTCGGTCGTCTTGTCTTCAGACGAAGTCTCCTCTGGATTGGGTAGGAGAAAATCAAACGTACCCATCTGATTTTCCACTAGCGACCATCTCCCAGTTGTGTCCCCGCTAAGTCGCCTCACCGAAAACACCGTCTCGTGACGGGTATTAGGTATCCACTGGATGCGACTTCGACCCGAAACATGCATTTTGTCAAAATGCAACCTTTCCTGGTTATTTACGATAACGGACTCTGTAAAGTTTTCCAACCTACCGGCATCGAGACTAACGTTGCCGTTGTCTATACGAAGCTCCCTCAAGTATCTTGGACCGCATTCTTGGTAAACGGTTCCAGGGCCAGAGCGCCAACGACTCTCACTGTCACCGAAGAACCCCCCAAATGCTACAGCATAATCTGCCACTACCATAGATGGGAAAGATAGCTCTCTACAAAGTACGGCTATCCGTCCACCCCCTCCACCATGGCCGCTATTGCTGCTTCCATTACCTCCATTCGCAAGGAGGGAATGTCTATCAGCGACCAGGGTATCTGTCTCAAGTAAAATAGAGCCACCAGATCCACCTCCATCTCTGCAAAGTTCGCATTCATAGACAACCGGTAAACACAGTATACAAAAAGTCAATGTATGCCTTTACTTAACACTTACCCTCCGACATCGAGGACGTTGCCACCACTGACGTCTATCTGTCCGAACACACGGGTTGAATTCATCGCCTGCAGATGAAGGGCTGCGCCACCCCCGCCGCCATGCTCACCAGATCCACCACTGCCTGGTATAGTTGGCTCAAAGACATCTCCATAAGCGTTGAGCTCGCTATTTTTCTCTCTAAATGTGAATACATCTTCAGTGGTCCCCATCCCTCCGTAAGAGCCTCCAACATGACGGAGAGAAGACGAACCCGGTCCTGAGTTGCCAGGGTACCCATTGGAACTACCGTTCATCACGGCGTGAGTGTCGACCAACAAATCTTCTAGACTAATATTTACGATATTGGTCATGTTGACCACAGAAGAATCCAATACATAAAGGTAGTTTCTCACAAACATTGATGCACTTTCCCCACTGTCAAAAAAAGCATTGTCGTGCAACCCTACACTTCCAAAGGAAAAATTACCAGACTCTTTGGATAGTACAGTTAGAGCACACTGATTCCGACAGCTCATCGACTCCATTACAAAGTTGACGCTGGTTTTAGTGTCTACTGTGGTCGAAGCATTATCCACTTGCTTCCATACGTCAACTGCTGCGTAAGTGACGTCTTCGGAAAACGTCCTGATTCGCGAGGTCTCCATTAAAGAAACATTCCAAATGTTCAAAGTCAACTCTCCTTCACTTCGGACATCCAGCATTGAATTACCTACCATCGACAAGGTTTCGAGGAAGAGTTGGTTACCTAGAACCGTCACGGTGGCTCCTGTACCAATACTCAAGTGATCCACAGAACGCCATCTACCTTCCAAATTTATAGGAATATTGCGAGTAGCAATATGAGAAGGTGTAACCAGTTCCGCATTCTCATGAACATCTACTCCCACCTGAGTGAAGGCTAGTCCGATCTCATCCTTGTGGAGTACTTGCAAATCTATTTGTGCATATTCACGGGACTCGTTCCGGTACACGGATGAATAAGAATAATGATGAGGGAGCGTCAGGGGCAAGTGATTCATCGAAGACTGAGGATTCCGAACGTCAGACGCTCCAAGTAAAACGCATTGTCCATCCGGTATACTCAGTCTTCCACCAGTATCGCCTTCGAGAGCGAGGATAGTAAATATAGGCGTGGTATTTGCTGGCACCACTTGTGGAATCCATTGCAAACGTGACTGGCCATTAATCACAACGCGATCTAAGTGCAGCGAAGGACCGCTGTTGAGGATGAGGCTCTCTTTAACGTTTTGCGAATGATTATTACCATTTTCGACTAACAACTCTCCTGCGCTATTGGGACCACATTCTTGGTAGATTGTTCCAGGACCAGATCGAGAATCGGCCGAAAAACTGCCACTCAAACCTCCATGAGCTTCCTGGTGAATAACTCCAAGTGCCGGGGCCATGGATGAAAAGCGATTTTCTGGGACGGCATCTAAACAATAAACGGCAATACGCCCTCCAGCGCCACCAAAATCACCATTTGACCTCCCATCTCCACCATTCGTCTGCAAGCGTCCGCTCATTGACAATAACGTGGATGCATTCAGTAGAAGACCACCTCCCGATCCTCCACCAGCGCTGCAGATATGAAATGATGAGTCAAAGAACATTGCATACAAAACAGCAAGCGACTTACCCTTGGGCATTAGAATGTCCTCCATTCGCCTCGATAATTCCAAGGATATGGGCAGTTACTTCAACCTGCAGATTCAAGAATGCTCCGCCTTTTCCTGCGTTCGAAGAGCAGCACCCGTCACTTCCACCGTACGTGGGTTCGAACACGTTTCCATACGACAACATATTGTCCGCTTTTGAGAGAATCTCATCCAATGCCTCTGGACTCCCTAAGCCACCATGCGATCCTCCCATCCCATTCTCGGTAGAAATTCCCAGACCGAGCTCTCCATCCAACTGCCTCATTGTGCCATTAATCGAAGCGTCGTAGTCAACGAATAAACGAACAACTCTCATGGTCGTAGAGCCGCGTACAAGCACAGTTGACGAATCCGTTATATCGAGGTTGCCGTGTATGATCGCTGAGCAGCTAGCTCCAAAGTCGAGAGTGGATTCGCCCGTAAGAGTCAGACTGTTCGTTACAAACTCACTGAGTTGAAGAGCTCGAAGCCCGAAAACTGTAGTGTCTCCTACACTTGCCATATCGGAAAATATGTGATACTCTTCAGTTGTTGACACGTTCAGCATACTTCGGTCAGACGTATTATATGTATTGACCTGATGAGTTACGTTTCCTCTGGATGAGAAATGTGCTTGAGAAGAATTATGGAGGTGGAAGTGATCAGCGGAAAACACGATTCCGTCGTCGCTGTCGACACCCAAAGCTGAATTTGTTAGAATAGCTGCACCTACAGTAAAATTGACAGCTTCCCTAGACTCCACTGTTAGCCAAGCGTTTCCACTCAAGAACAAGTTGTCCAAATCTATTTTGTTTGCACTTGAGAAAGACACTCGAGCGCCCCCATTTGCGCTTAAGTTTCGAACACCTTTCCATCGACCCCAAATATTCATTTGTACAGATGATACCACGATATCAGACGGAGTCATGAAAGTTCCATTTCCTAGAACATCAACCCCAGCAGAAGCCAGAGAGAGATCCACCCCATCTATATGCTGAAACGCAACGCTTGCATAGAGCCATTCACGTTCTTCCTCCGAAAGGTACCTAACGTATGACCAGTCCTCCGTGAACAGTTTGTAGCAATTTGAGAACCCTTCGGAGCTGTTTTGACCACCGAGAATACCGATTTGATTGTTGCCGACAACCCACTGAGCACTCTGACTGCCCCTTAGTCGTCCTACAGAAAAAATGGTGTCATCAAACTCCCGTGTCACATTATCATCTTGTTGAATCCATTCCCAGTCAGGAATCCAGTTCAACCGAGCTCCCTCCAGTAAAGTGACGGTATCAAAATGAATGAGGCTCTGGTTGTTTACCAATAGCGTCTCGGGTAATACCTGTTCCGAAGGAGCAGCAAGAACGTTGTCCTGCGGTGCGGTCTTCCTTGTAAAGGGGAAGACGGACTGCCCAAGTAACAAACCAATATCGGGGTTACTATCACTGTGCCGGTTAATGGAGGCGCCAACATTTTTTGTAGCCGTGTTAGCCCCATTTCCATTATCGATTTTAGACCCGGTCTCAAAATATTCGATGAAAGGAAATCGCGTCTTAAGCTCCGAGGCGTCAATATTCCGAACGCAATAATGCTTGCCATGCCCAGTTGGATCTCCCTGCCCAATCCAATAATACTTCCCGGGATACAGTTCCACAGGATTATGAAACTGAACTTCTCCACCTCTCACCGTGGGAGCGCTCGCACTTCGCAAGAGTCTAGTTATTTTACCATTGGTTTCGCCATCAAAAGACGTTTCATACAATGCTAAAACAAACTCAACGCTATCCGCGCCGCCTCCTTTCATACCGCTCACCAACACTCGCCTATTGACACTCATGAGATAACCCGTCCAATCGGAACTGGCAGCCTCAGATGGCCGTGCGAAACCATCACTAAGCAAGACACTTGCTTTTCGACGAGCTAGTGGCTGTTGGTTGTCAACGGTAAGATTTTGGGTATGGTCAGCTCCACAATATAGGTACACTGTTCCGGCTCCAGAGGGCCGAATAATTCCATCAGCATCTCCAATGCCGACTCCTCCAAATGCAGTGGTGCTTAACATAGCCGAAGTGTTGCCAGAGTTCCTACATCCTTCCTCGTCATCCGCGAAGTTATAATGAACGGCTATTCTGCCCCCGGCACCACCGGCAGCTCCCATATCCGCGTTACCTCCATTCGCTCTAAGGGTCCCAGTATGTGATAACAGCTTATCCAGTACCAATAATATAGATCCACCAGAGCCAGCCGCATTCCTGCATGAGTTGAACATTTTTTGCTAATTGAATGATCAAATCTGTTGCAGAAGCATTTACTTACATTTCGCCCGTAGTCGACGCCCCACTTACATCAACGGTACCGAGTACGTTACCTTCTAAGATATTCAAGCTCACGTAGGAACCTCCACTGCCTGATGCCTCGCTACAACACCCTCCGCTTCCAGGTTGTCGTGGATAGAACACGTCGTTGTAGCCCAGGGTCCGTCCTTCCTCTTTGGTGAACTTCGATATATTTTCGTGACTTCCCAAACCCCCATGTGATCCGCCTCTGGGTCCTTGAGATGACGCACCGGGGCCTTGACCAGGTCCAAAACCTAGTCCCACGCCACTTACAGCGGCAAGTCTATCTAGGTAGAACAATCTACTTGACAATTCAAAATGTTTATAAACAACCATGGTGCTTTCATTTAAGAGTTCCAACGTGTTCGTGACAAGAGTAGTCCAGTATGAAGCCATTTCGACAGTTGCTGCATCCCCTACAGACCAGTCGTATCCCTCGGTATAGGCAGTCTGCTCAGATGAAACAAGAGCACTGCTCTCGTTAACCATATTCAAAGAAGATATTGTCGTATGAGACTTATCTGCTACAAGGCTTAGAACACTGGTGTCTTCTGTTCGAACGGAATCCCCATGGAAACCCAGTACGTTACCCGAAGTTATTAGTATACGGGAATCGTTATAAGTGTCCCACGTACTAGAGCGTGCGGAGACGTTGGCCATACTTGTCAGATTGAGGCATGAACGTCCCATTAGTATAACATTTTCAGCTTCCAAGTTGTAATCGTAGACCGTGTCGGCCGCGAAACATGAACCCTCAAGTACATTCAAAGACCTTAATTCGGTAAAGCTGTGGTTGATAACCTTCACGGTCGCGTCATCAGTTAAACTTAAACTCTTCAATCCCTTCCAGTCACCCCATAAGTTCACTGGCATCGAAGCGACTGTAATATTAGGTGCCGTTATAAGCTCAGCCATTTCATGAACATCGATACCTACACCGGTCAGCGCGAAATCCACATTATCCAAAAGGTTCAACGCGATATTCGTTTGGGACCAGTACATATGCTCAAGTTCAAAGAAGCGAGTATATACGTAATTCGTTGTATACACTGAGTCAATCCCAGCGTCACTAGCAAAGGATTGCCTTGAGCAGTTTTGTATTCTGGCAGTTTGGTGACTATGTATGATCCACCTGACACTCTTGTCACCGTACAAGCAGGAAACGGTAAACTGTCTCGATTTTTCGGGATCGGAAGCTCGGAAGGAAGCGTTCTCTGGAGCCCAGTGCATTCTGGCACCGAAGCGTAAAGAAACGTAATCGAAATATAATTCCGAAACATCATTCACAATGATCGTTTCCGGAGTACGTCGCAGCATGTCTCTGTTTCCAGCATCCTCCGGTTCCCCACCTCCATTGTCCACAGTTAAATTCATGAACCCGTTCATCCCACACTTCTGGAATACCGTGCCTGCGCCAGACTGATCCCCGTTATCATTGAACCCACCCCTTGTCAACGAAAGTAAAGCATTAGTAGGGATCGAACGCGTTGTAGCATTCTGCTCCACAAGGATAGAACAATACAGAGCAATCCTGCCACCACTGCCTCCGAACCCATCCTTGGTACCGTTGCCCCCATCGGCTACCAGTCTCCCCGTGTAAGAATTCAGCGACTCTGTGGATATCCAAATCGCCCCTCCCGCGCCACTGCACAAAGTAAACACAAGGATAAATTACACCCCATGGACCATCTACAATCCTTAACACTAGTGACAACAACTTACCCTCCACCTGATTCAGCCGTTTCGCCGCTCACATCAATTAATCCTCGAAGGTCGCTGCTCGTGGAGACGTTTAATCGTAAACTAGCACCTCCCCTGCCTGAGTAGCTATCACAGCAACCCCCGCTTCCTTCGACAAATGGTGAGAACAAGTTGTCGTTTGCAAGTATTGAACTTTCTGAATTTGCAAACGCGTGAAACTCCTCCGAGCTCCCCAGACCGCCATGCGAACCTCCACGGTTCTCCGAAGCAGCTGCTCCAGGGCCTATTCCAGGGCTGAATCCAGCGGAGAAGCCGTCAATGGTCGCCTCAGCTCCCAAGAAAAACGAATTGGAATGCCACATACTGCGGGCGTTGATTGCAACAGTTGCTGAATCTTGAATACGGGTACAATCAAGAACTTCGATGTCAGGACTGTACCCCAAAGACACAGTACTCTTATCACGCACTATCAAGTCTCCGATGAGCCACGATGACTTAATATTGGGGGAAATTGTCACGTCTGATTTATCGGCGAAAAAAGCGCGTGTGGTGTTTACAAATGCTGAATCTGTTTCAAGAATATGAAAACGAGACTCGTGAAGAGTAGTCAATGTGGAGGCGCTAACCGTAGTTGAGCGGGAGGATCTGATCTTAACGGCACTGGAATTGTGAATTGACACTGAACGACCAATCAAATGCAGATCCTCTCCACCGTCGATTGCAAAATGAGAGCTGTCCGTTGAAACGAAAGTGTCCAAATGTAAAAGCAGGGAGTCATTTTTTGAGCTTGATAGAAAAAACGATCCTTCTTCCAGGAGCACCATACTTTGGAGAGACATCTCTGAGACTTCTCGCAACTCAACGCTCCCATTGCCACGGACAGCTAAATGGTTTAATCCACTCCAAGGACTATTCAGGGTAACAGATACTGAAGAGATAGTGATACGTTCTGGAGTTTCCAGTTTAGCGTTCTCAAGAACAACAAGTGACACCTGGTCCAGAGCAAAATTGGTGTCATCTGCAGTGGATACATTGACATTGTCATTTATCCAATAAGTATCGTTTTCTTGTTGTAGCAGGCTTGTCGAATGCTTCATATCCATGGGCAAATACTGAGTTCCGCTGGCACAAGACGGGTGGTTAACGGACGCCGTCCTTAGCTTTGCGACTTGGTTTCCTCTAACGCTCCATACAGAAGATCTGTCTCCTTTCAAACATGATACAACGAACTCCCCAGAACTAGTTGGTTTCACGGAGGGTGCCCATGTAATGCCTGTGCGATTCACCAACACAACACTACCGAAGGTCAAGGATTCTACGTGGTCCACAATCACAGCTTCTATAGGTTGAGGATTAGAATTGTGCCCATTGCTCACAGTGAGTTCGTCAACAAAAGCATTTTCAACATTCCAATATGTTGTTCCAGGACCGACACGTGGGTCTCCTTCCTCTTCCAAGGAGTTTCCACCAACATTTTCTACAGTAATAGCGGACATAACTTCTTTGAACATTTTCTCCGTGTCAACTGTATCCATAGCGATTCTTCCTCCAGCTCCGCCATATGGACCGCTACCACCATTTGCGGTTAGCCTTCCATTACTCTCCAGGAGTCTACGAGTAACAAGTCGGATAGAACCTCCAGACCCACCGCCCGATCTGCAACAAACACCAACACAAACTATCCGTTAAGGGATGCATTCAACGCGGAAAGCGCCATGATACGTACTCGGAACCACTTGACTGCCCACCGCTGACATCTATTAGACCATGGAGTTTCAGAGACTTAGATGCATTCAGGAAGAGAGAAGAACCGCCAGTCCCACCTCTCTGTCCGCACCCACCACTGCCTGCACTCATGGGCGCCCTCACGGAGTCATAGACAGGTAACGTCTCAAGCGTACGCAGCGTTTCGGTCGCGTTAGCAAAGCTTCCTAGACCCCCATGTGAAGCTCCAATTAGTCTAGACGAGGCTCCAGGTCCTTGACATGTCGGAAAGCCGCTGCCAACACCGTCAACAGTCGATCGTTCGCTTTGCAAGTACACCTCAGTTCTTAACGTCACGGTTCCACTAATCAATAATTTCGCGTTTTCCAGCAAGTTCACCAACTTGTCCGAGGAAATGAACGTAGGTGCAAGTTCATTTCCTCTAGTGGAAAATACTGAAGAATGACGTTGAGTGAGCTCACGGAAAGTGAAAGTCGATGCATTACTCACGCTTGTGCTCACATTAGCGTGATCTGTCAAAGTAAAATAGTCAATATCCATTGCGAAGTGTGCCCTTGATCGAATGTAGGTTCTAGTGTGGTTATGGAAAGACCACTTGTTTCCAAATACGCTAATGTCTTCACCGCTGGTAAGTTCCATGGTTGAGTTCCCAAGCATATGAAGCTCATCCACTGATAACCTTAGAGACATAGCATTCATTTGCAGAAAAGCTTCATCCATAAATATCAGAGAATTGAGGTGCCACCTTTGCTCATTGGTCACAGCTATGCAAGCGCCAGAAGTCACCGATAAGTGTTCAACTCCTTCCCATAACCCATGTAGGTAAACACCCACGGCATCGACAACCACCTGAGGGGGGCTTATGAGAGTGGCTTCGTAATTCACGACAATATTGGCCTGTGTCAACGCGAGACCGATATCGTCACCGTGTGTCACATCTACTTCCTCGAATTTCCAAGTTGATTCATCTTCTTGTATCCACGATTGCGATGTGATTCCCAACTCGTGCTTCGATTCTCTATTCGCCGAACCGACCGCTGGATTCATGGTATCATTCGTCCCCAACAGCCCCGTTTGATTAGTCTCGAGTAATAATCGGCCAGATTGATCTCCTTCCAAACGAAGTACCACAATCTGTTGCCGAGGTGCCGAAGGGACCCAACGGATCCCACTCTGACGGTAGAGTTCTACCTTGTCAAAAGCAAGTACTTGATTATCGTGCAAGATAACCGCATCGACCACGTGATCAAGTTCATTGACTCCATTGTCGACTAACAAATGGTTCCAACCCATGGCCCCACATTGCGCAAATGCGGTACCAGGTGAAGACCTACGTTCCTTCCTTAAGTCTCCAGTAAGTCCTCCCCATGCCTGGGCACTAAGGCCATCCAACACAGAAGATACCGATGCTTCCAATAATGTGTCGCAGTAAACAGCAATGCGTCCTCCAGATCCTCCAGACAGCTTTCCTCTTCCACCATTTCCCCCGTTGGCAAAGATTTTAGCACCGCTCTGAATCAACTGCTTCGCCTCCAAATAAACGCTCCCGCCGGCGCCACCACCGACACTGCATCAGGTGAACACATATATATTTCAACCCAAAAAACGTTGCTGCAATAGGTAACACTTACTCGTCTTCCACTGAATGTTCTCCGTCTACGTCGACGGCTCCTCGTAGCTCCAAACGTTGAGTTACTAGTCGCAAACTAGCTCCTCCAAAACCACCTAAAGAACCCTTCCTGGAACAACCACCTCCACTCCCAGGGATGAAAGGGTCAAAAAGATCATCATTTGCCAGCAGTGAACCTTCTGAATCCAAGAACGATTCGAAACTTTCGGAGCTACCCAAGCCACCGTGAGATCCACCATGCATTCCAAACAGAGGAGCACCCGGGCCTTCGCAGCCTGGAAATCCTCCACCACTACCGTTCATGACGGTTTCGGCCCCTAACAGTATATCCTCTCCAATTATGGATAAATTACCATTAAAATTCACCTTAGAAAACTCCATCATAGTGAAATCCTCTAGATTTATTCTAGCACTGGAGGACAGAGAAGCACTGGAGTTGCTCCTCATTTCAAGTCGAGTCAGATTCAATACCCCTGACACACGATAATCTAATAACAACGAAGCATTGTCTTTAATCCTCATCCAACCAACACCTAGTATAACGTTTGACGAGATATCCGTGCGAAACCACGAGCGATCCGACAAATTCACCTCTTGAGAATCGAGCATCAGATTTGTGCATTTCTCCACACGAAGGATGGAATCATCGTACAAGTGCACCAACCCAAACTGCAAATTAACGTCTTCAAAGTTCCGCCATTCAACTGATGATTTGTCCATCATGGTCAAGTTCCGAATATCCATCCAAAGGTCGGACTTCCCAAGAACCTTTAATGTCGAGTTACCCAACATGGTTAACGATGAAAAGCTTAGATTGTTGTATTTATCCGCATCAATTTCAATTGACCCATTCACTCCAATGAAAAGATGACTTACCCCAGTCCATGCGCCATCAATATGCACATGTTCATTGATTACACTCACGGTTGAGGGAGTGCTAACAGTTGCTTGAGGACCAACACTGACCCCCACGTGAATTAGCGAGAATTTGGTAGAGTCAGCTACCAGTCCACGTACAGCTGTTAATGTCCATCCATCATCTCGTTCCTCGTTAATTTCGGAATGTAGGGATCCTAGTGACGTATTAGATAGAGAAGGAGCCCCCATTGGTTGGTCTATTCCGAGTTCCGCATTCTGCTTACCAACGACGTTCCATTGACCAGTTGAGTCACCCTCCAATTGATGAATAGATATTTCTTGAGGACTGGTACCGCTAAGCCATTGTAATCCACCGTTCCTTTGTAACCGAACACGGTCGAAGTTTAATAAGTCTTTATCGCTGACAATAAAAGCGTATGCGGTATCACCTAGCTGGTCTACACCATTGTCCACAAGAAGATTCCGCTCAGACTCAGATCCACAAACAGAGTACATAGTTCCAGGAGAAGACCTTTTTGCTCCTTTTGATTCCCCTGTAAAACCACCGTACGCTTGAGCGTAGATTATGTCCATAATAGAGAAACTGCTTGAAGCAGAAGCTTCAGATTGTAACGAAGAGCAGTATAGTGCGATTCTCCCACCACTTCCACCGTATCCATTTTCCTTATAGCCATCCCCTCCATTCACAACTATTCGACTCTGCTGATAATAATTTAACCGTTCCGTGGAAATGAAGACGGAGCCACCGGAACCTCCGCCAGCCCTGAACAGAGTCATACAGAAGTAGCTGATGGTCCTACACAAAGGAACATAATTAGTCACTTACGTTTTCCCATTAGCATTCTCTCCGCTGAAGTTTATCGTACCTGATAGGTTCAAAGATCTGGAGCAATTCAGCATTAAAGCAGCTCCACCAGCTCCCGCGTTAGCAGGATAATTTATCGAGCAACCAGAGCTCCCTGGGGAAGTCGGCTCGAAAGTGTTTCCATTGGCTAAGGTGCTATCCAAGGTTTCGTCACTTGTAAGTTTGGTACTTCCTATCCCGCCGTGAGACCCGCCATTATTGCTGCTCAGCGATGTCCCAGGACCAGAGCAGGGCGGGTACCCACCACCAGCACCGTCAATTGTAGCATCACTACTGAGCGAAAAATCAGGAACCGAGATAGTGGATGCTCCTCCTAAACGAAGCAGCGATTGAGCACCTACGACGCACGACTTCCCGATGCTAAAATTGGCGCCCTTGCTGAAGTTGAGCACAGAATGCCCATCAAGTCTCAAACTTTCGTCAATTTCAATAGCTGCCATTGAAGCGAATCCAATTAAGGTAGACTCATCGTCCATCGTAAGGAGTTGAACGGCTATCGACACAGACGCTTCACCAGTCAGTTCTATTTTTGAACGATGAGCCAATGATACTTCCCGTTTGACTTGCAAAGCGGTCGATGCGATATTATTCATCGAAATGAAAGAGGAATCTGTCATGCCAATGTCCACTCCGCGGTACACAACGCTACTGTAGCCAACAAACTCGAGCAGTGAACCTCCAGTTAGCGATAGCGAATCGCATATAAGTACGCCATCGCCCAGACCATTGAACGTCAACGAACCTCCATTAGCAATATTCAGCGATGAGAATGAAAGTTCAGAAAGCTCCTGGTTCTCAAACCTCACATTGGCGTTCGAAGAGACCGTTAGATGGTGCACTCCTTCCCATTTGCCTGAAATATGGAGATCGACATCCCCAACAACAACGTATTCGGGAGTTTCTATTAAAGCCTCTGGTCGTACTACGACCCCTACTTTGCTAAAAGCCAAGTTCATGGAATCCTTAACAAGTGCCTCTCCGTTATAGTATCCCCATTTCGAAGAGTTCTGGAACAAAGACGAAAATATGGTACCCAACGAAACTGTAGTACTTACCGGCTGATGGCCATTCAAACCAATAAATGCTCGTTGATTATTACCGATTACCCATTGTCCTCTTCCATCTCCCTGTAATCTCGTCACGGATATATTACGCATATTGAAGCCAGCAGTTATCCACTCCAGGGCACCGCGTCTCCAAATCTCTACCCTATCAAAACTTAAAGCCGATACATCATTTGAAAGAATAGCAGGAAGAGGTTCACTCAATTTATTGGGCCCACTATCCACAAACAAGTGTCTAGAAGGTCCGCTGGCACAATTGGCAAAGGAGGTGCCTGGTCCAGAACGTTTGCCGCCTTCGCCAGCTGCTAATAACCCTCCGAAAGTTTGGGAACGCAGTGCATCTAACGCCCAGGAAACTGATTCGTGCCGAAACTCGTTGCAGTAAACAGCAACACGACCACCACCCCCTCCATATCCATCGGTGTTTCCATTACCTCCATTTGCAATGATGTTCCCGTTACTATTGTGCAAGGAATGTGTCACCAGCAGAATTGTACCACCAGCTCCACCACCCGCTCCATTGTCGCTGTACAGCAAATACTCGGAATTGATTCTTATTTCAACAACAAACTATAAGTGTTGACTCAGCATGAAACTTACCTATTCTGCGACGGAGGACCACCGCTCATGTCAATAGTTCCTTCGACAACGGTGGACCCACTGATAGTCAAGTTGAAAGAAGACCCTCCGAAACCGCCACTGCCTTCAGCAGAGCAGGCTCCACTTCCGGATAAATACGGGTGTAGTCCATCTCCATTAGCCAGCATTCCGCCTTCTTCCTTTATAAATTCGTCAACCGTTTCCGTGCTCCCAAGGCCTCCATGGGAACCTCCTCTCGGAGACGACGACGGAGAACCAGGTCCATAGCAAGGTTGGAATCCACGCTCACTACCATTTATTACAGCACCGCGACCCAGGAAAAAAGAGGGAGACACTATAAAGCTATATCCACCGAGGAGGATCACAGAATAGTCTTCGACAGACATCGAATTTTGACAAGCTATTCGAGGATCCTTTCCGAAATCGACGAGTGTTTCATCCAAGGCAATGAACGATCCAAACTCGTACGACCCGCTCGGAAACTCCATAAAGCTAAGACTTGAAACGGTGCGTAATTCTACGGTGCTAATAGAAGAATCTATGATTCCATGCCCAACGAATGTGACATTCGAAACGACGTCTAAAGAAAGGCTGTTCACAAGCAAGTTAACCTCGTCTTCGGCTGCAAATAGCAAACTACTGTTGCCTGTGACGTGGATGTCCCCGGCAAATAAGGATAACTTCTCGTAGTCTGTTATTTCCATTTCCGTCTTACTCGCCATCCGGAGTTCACGAACATCTATAATACATTGCTCGCCGCCGTCCATTATTAGACTTGCAGTTCCACCAAATTCGACAGATTTAGCTTGTAGTTTGCTTTGTTTCACGTCAGAGATTCCTCGTGTCAATTTCGATTCATCTTCATCGAAGTCATTGCGCGCCAGCCAGTGGCCATTCAAATTTAAGGAAACGTTGAGCAGACTAAGATGCGACGGACTCATAACGGTAGATCCTTCGTTGACAACAAAACTTATCTTCAAGCCTAGAGCTTGACTATTGAAATCATTCAGTCCGTCGAACTGCTTGGTTCCCAGAATAACTGTTTGACTCTTCATAACCTCCCATAGACCCGTTGTATCACCCTTTATGGTACCCGTCAGCAGCGTCACATTCCAACCTAAGGTTGACAAGAATCGAAACCCCGCTCCACCAGTGACAAAGACTTGATTAAAATGAAGAGACGATGATTCGGTCAAGAGCACAGCCTGCGCCTGAGGCCGATGGGAAGTTTCAGCGTTGTCAACTAACAGCGAGGAGCGGTCATCCCTCCTACAATGCAAATGTACCGTCCCAGGGGCTGACCGACCACCTGTACTTCCTCCATACGTGCCGCCGTGAGCGCTCAAATTAACATCCCTCTCAATAGCTGCACCGCCAGGGGTACTAAAAGTTCCGTAATGCAGTGCAATGCGTCCACCACTACCACCGTGATAACCGGAACCACCATTTCCACCGTTTGCCGTTATCATTCCACTTGAATAGTCCATCGAGACTGTCTCTAACCATAGGGCACCTCCGGCTCCTCCACCAAAACTGCAAATAGCCACAAAAATCGTTCAGGGTGGGAAGAAACTCCAATTAGGAAATAAATACTTACGTAGAAGTTGCACCGTCAAGCTGGATATCTCCTGACATAGAGAACACTCGAGACACGCTCAAATGAAGATAGGAACCACCGGGGCTACCCTGGAAGTTACCTGCACACGAACCACTGCCCGGAAGCTTCGGCCTGAACGTATCGTCGTTTGTTAATTCATAGCTAGCATTCGTAGTATCGCTTCCCACTCCTCCATGAGATCCTCCGTAAGTAGGAATATCGGGAGAACCAGGGCCTTCGCAGGGTAGAAATCCGTTGCCTGTACCATTTAGAGACGACGACGACAGCTCGAAATAAATTGCATAAATGTCGGAAAATCTGGAAACTAAGATTACCGAGTTCTCCTTTACTCGTACTTCACCATTAACAAGGAAATAAGGGTCCTTCTTGCAATCTAAAGTAGAACCTGAGATAACTTCGAGGCTCCTACATTGCAAGTGGAAACTGCTGCTATCAGCCATCAAAAGAGAGGAACTTTGAACACTTATATTGGAGAAACTAAAGGACATATAGTAATTCGATAACGTCCGAAGAAGCGAGCCATAAACTACATTCAGCACATCCCCCTTCATCACCAGATTCGATTCCGTAGCTTCCAAAAGTGCTACAGAGTTATGCTGAATTTCGAGTTCTGACACTGAAACTGTCGTGTCTTCGGCAGCCATGGAGTCAATTTCACTCTGAAAATCAACCAACCAAAGCTTGCCAGATAAGGTCGAATTGTCGGCGGAATCAATTCTAATCACGGAAGATGAGTTGATAATACAACTTAGCGCGTCAATATAGGCATCGTCGCCCGCTTGGGCAATAACAGCACTCCCGGAGTCAATATTAGCACTAGATGTTTTCCAAATCAAACTGGTGGCGGCATCTGCGTACCACTCAGATATATCAGTGATGCTTACGTTGCCACTCACAACATCCAAGCGCCCTAAGGAATGCGCTTGCACATTGCTACCAGATTCCAAAGTTGCCAGGTCAAAACGGAACATGATTTCGTTGTCACTAGACAGTAGCAATTGAGAATCATGTAGGAGATGGAGCGCTCCCTTTGGAGACACAAGACGAAGATGGTCTGCGGCACTGTCAGTGGAGGAATTCGAAAAGGTACCGTTTGCCATACTACTACTAGTGTTAGCTCCCTTCGTCGCCAACACTGCCGAAATCGTGCTGTTGTTGACGGTTTCATTGATTGCGGTTGAATCGTCGACGATCTCATAATGTTCCAAAAGCGACGAATTCGTGCCAAACGAAACTCCCTGATCAGAGATGACATGGAATGCGCTGCTATTCGTCACGCGTAGGACACCAAGTTCGACATCCGCAGTGGAGCTCAGGTTAATCTCCAACGCCGATGACTCAGTAATAACTCCTCGTGAGAGCGTGAGCAGCAGTGAAGAGCTACTAACCAATATTGAGGACCCCGAGCAAAAAAGCGAAGCAATTTCAAAATCCGATTTCCCCGCAGAGGACGACAGCACCCTCGAATCTTTATCAATCGTCCACTGCTCAGCGGTGAGAAGGAAATCAGAGCTGTAGACTTGCCACACTGAAGACTCTACAGTCAAAGTTTGTGCATCCACAACTACTTCTCGTGGGGTATCTATCTTTAACTCGCTTTCCCCGTGTAGACCGACTGTGATGTAGGACGCATTTACAGAAGCGTTAGTATTTATCGAAAAGACACTCCCATCACTAAGTCCCACTGTTTGGTTATCTTTAGATGCCAGGCTTTCAGCAGCAAACAAATCAACACCGGAGCTGCTGCCTTGCGAGAGGGAATCAATAAACCACTGGAGTTCCGCAGCGGAATGAACAGCTACATTACTCTCAGTATCTAGGGCGATGAAAACAACATCGCACGTCATACTCATGTCGCTTTCGAGCTTCGCCGTACTGGAATTTGTGACGTGCAGAGAACTCCCGGAGTAAAGTAGATTACTTTGAGAGTTCATCGACCATATCGAGCTACCCCCAATATAGGCACTATTAACGCTCGCCTTTATCTTACTTCCAGCTATACCGGTCCATTGAGCACTCCTGGATACTTCTACTACCTCACTAGTCACCATAAGTGAGATGGTGCCAGCAGTCATAAGGTTTGAGAAGTGGGTGATGTCGATGTGCTTTATGTTCAAACTCGCGCTCTCTCCTCGTAAACTGCACTCGGTTCCGTTGTATAGGAAGAGACTCGAAATATCCATATTAAGCTCCTTCCATCCGTTAATGGACACACTGCTATCTTGTCCACTAGTCAGCGAGGTAACCTTCCCCGTAACCGTACTCCCCGACAAAGCAAGTGTCGATGGCGCTTCCAACTGAAGACTTTCAACATACAAGTCGCAAATATCGTCATTTAATAACGTCATACTTGCAGAGTTTAATACCTCCACGGCTTTCACATCGATTTGTGAGGAAGAACTTCTGGTAGTAAGTATGGAACCGTCGTACATCTTAGCTTGATCCATGATAACGCTCAATTTATCATTGGAGTGACAAGCCATAGTTGAGTTTCCCATCATCGAAATATTGGCCCCAAAGGTGCCCAAATATGTACTCCCCGCGAATTCTATCGTAGAATCAGAATCGGCCGTAGTCCAGTCCAACTCAACCAAACTTTCATTGCCCCAAACCATGAAGACAGACTCCTCAGCAATCGATAGGTGAGGCATGCTGATTTTCAAACCAGTATCCGCCTTCGTGAAGACTCTAGAATGATCTAAAGCACGGAATAACCGTCCTACGTTCATATCGAATCGGTTGCAAACCACCTCAATATTTGAATAATCGTGCAGAGCCACAGTTGAACTGTGGAAACGTACCCAGTCCTCACTCGAAGACCTCACAGTCGCATTCTTATTGAGTACCAGGCTATCCAACACCAGGGATACTGTGTTGTTGAATAACCCTTGCAACATTGGGTCACCAATACGCAAACGCTTCGAACTTAGAGCTTTGAAATATGAACTGGTAACGTTTAGCAGATGCGTCACCTCATCAAGTTCAGGGGATACATTCTTTTCTTCCCCTGTTACAAACTTATTTAGGTAAGCGTCCGAAATATTGGCTAAAGTTTGTAATTGTTCAAAGTGCGCTTCCGATATATTCAAAGCCTCGTAAAGTCCTTCAAAATCTGGAACTGTTATATTAAGCTCGTCGAAGATGAATTCTTCCAGTTGCAGTCTAGTGAGACTGAGATTATCAATTCCGTACCATTGACCGTTTACCCTGATTTCTGAGGACGACACAATCAAATCGCTTGGAGAAATTACGACCCCTCCGCGATGAACCGTGATACCGCCTTCGAGAAACATACTTTCGTAAGAGGTGCTTTTCACCAAGCGATCCGTGCCGTTTACTACTTGGATAAGCCCAATTTGACCTTGGAGTATGCTCAAAGTACTGGTATAGTCTCCTAAGACCCTAGTAATAGAAAAAACTGAAGAATCTGAGATATTGGTTCCTTCGGGATGCTGCATCCACCGTAAACCTCCAAAGTTCAATAGCTGAACTTCGTCAAAGTGCAAAGACTTGGCATCGTTCACTATTATTGCATCAGCAAGGGCATTAGCGTCGCCGTTATCGACGCGTAAAACACTCTTCATATCAGATCCACACCAAGTATACGTAGTTCCGGGACTGGAAAAATCCCCGGTAGCTCCATGAGCTCCACCATGAGCTTCCATAAGTGCAAACCCAGTAGTCGGAGCTCTCGCTGAGATGGCTACAGGGGCTTTGTGCTTAACATAGTTGACAGAAATCCTGCCTCCACTTCCTCCATAAGAATTTTCCGATCCATTCCCACCGTTGGCCTTTATATTACCGATACTATAACCAAACGTTTCTACCGAAAACAGTATGGTACCGCCAGCTCCACCACCGACACTGCATAGAACACGTAAGAAATTCAAAAAATAACGATTCTCATCAATGCCTAGCAATGAGACACTTACAACGATTTGTTACTGGTTTGACCTGTGACTTCTATGGTTCCATTTATCACAAACTCATCGTCGACCGTTGCTCGTAGGTACGCTCCTCCAAGCACAGGCGCTACATCATCGCCGCAGCCCGTTGCGCTTCCTACTGACTGCGGTGTGAATACATTTCCGTAAACAAGCGCGTTAATCTCTTCATCCGTAAATCCTGCTACGTAAGAACTTCCTAAACCACCGTGAGAGCCGCCGTGTTTCGACTGCGATGGGACTCCTTGTACATTGCAGGAATCGGCGGCATCCGCAAAACCATGGATCAGCGCGAATTGTTCAACTACAAACACTGAAGAATGAATAAATACAGCGCTGTGAATCACCGCTTCAGTGTTTTCGGAGAAGTGGATCCGATCCGACATTCGAAGCACAGTGTCGTTCTCCAACCTCATTGCGGCGCCATCTCTCAACATAAGGGATTCACCAGTAACGTTAGCTCCAGAGTAAAGGATAACCGATGCATTTCCTTCTGCCACTACCTTAAAGTCTCCACTTACTGTGCCAGAGATTCCCATCAATGCACCACGAGACGGCTTGACCAGTGCAACTTGGTCAGTTCCATTTTCATTGCTCGATGATGTATTTCCCAAGAGAAAGTCTGATACAGTGAACCCACTGACTGCATGAGCCGACAAACTCCCTTCTTGTTGAAACCAGTCATTGATGACTATCGAGATATTTCCGACAGTCAACGTGCTATACCCAGAACCTGAAAGGTAACATTTGCACACCAGTTGATTGAGAAGCAATTTCAGAGCATTTATTCACCATAGGACATACCTTGATCATGGATGCGGCCTGTTATCAGAAGTGACTCCACAGTAACATTCGCTACTAAGTTTAGAGTTCCACGGACGTCAAGCATTCGTAGGTTCGTCTGATTGGCGTCCAACTTGCAGGACTCATCATAGCCTACCAGCACCGTTTGATTTACAACTGTACAATGATCGTGCGAAGAGCTTGAACTGGTAGGCTCCAGGGAGGGAGAAGAAGCTGACACAGAAACTTCTGGAGGAGTTCTGCTTTCTGAAGAGATGAGATCTGCGTTCGAAGACGATGGGCTCGGAGTCAAGGTCATTTCAGATGAAGCCGACCGAGACTGAGAAAAGGCATTCGTTTCCGGTGATACAGTGCCAGAGGGGGTTGCAGTGGAGGACCCTTCAAAGATTCGATGGAATTCACTCGGAGTTGCGGTGAGTGACTCACTTCTTGCAGAACACATGAAGAGGATGCATATCCAAAGGAGCACTACGCTGACTCTGAACTCCATTTTCAGAAAGGTAGGGCTTATGTAAAGAATTTCCAACGAATGGATGCTGTACACCAGGAATTTTTTATATAGCGAGCGTAGCGCTGGTAGCTCTAGCTCGTCCTCGTCAGAGAAGGACGAACCACGATTCTAAAAGGAGTCTTAGTTTGTGAGTGATCCAACGCAAGCAGGCCAAGTGGAAGAGATGCAAAATAAAGCACCCGAGCTGTAAATGCATGAATGGAGGAGAAACTTTTGCACCTAGAGACTTTAAAACCAAGGCTTTTTTGTTCCCCTAAAAGTCCCCTTTTTTTTGTTTCGCAGCGACTTCAAACGGTGTCTTGCTTTGATGTTCTTGTTCTGGAAATCGTACCGGTAGTGTGTACACATTTGCTTATTTATCACCGTAAAGGGCATGGTGCGTCCAAGGAAAATCAAACATATACACGCTCAGGATGGTAGTACGATACGAGACTTGAAGCGACTTTCCCTCGGCTATGATGTATCGGCCCGAGGGTCGTCTTCCGGGTAAAGTTCCGGCAGAATGAGCAAGACTCTTATGGTTTGTCCCAATGAAAGACACTCGATGGTATACAAAGAAACAGTCGCATACATTTTCACACGGTGTCATTGACCAATTTATTCATCTTTTCCACTGTGCATTGTCCGGCTGACGTGTACCTTTCGTGCGAACCAGGGCAGTCTCCTTGTGTATTTACGGAGTGTGTATAAAAGAAGACCTGGGACAACTTGTGCTACAGAAAGCTTTTCCTTGTTGGATTCTCACCATTGCGAGTGCTGTGTCTCTGTGTGTGATGGTAATACATGTCCTTGACTCACGCTCCCACAAACAAGGTACAATCCTGGAAAGAGCCGGTGAGCGCCTGAAGAGAGCGAGGCCACCGTTGGGCTGCCCCGGCAGCAGACGAGGAATGTCCGTGAGAGTTCAAACCTCAAATGGTGCAGCAGCAGCACCGGTTACCCAAAAAGCAATAACGGGGGCATTGGTCTTGTCCATACTCACTTTGGTGGTCGATGCCTCTTCAGTGGCCATGCAGGAGAGCGTGAGTCCATCAGTAGGAACCACGGAAACCGCATCTCCATCGACCACAACTTCGGAGACACCTACGGGCACAATGTCCCCAACCACGTCGACGACGCCAAGCTCCACAGGAACACCATCATCCTCAATGCCCAGAACACCTTCTCCCTCTCCTTTGGAGTTGTGCGAAGTTGTCGACGGCTCCGTAGTTATCACCAAGAGCGAATCCTGTCGACTACCTGAATCCGTTACTTCCTTGAAAGAATTGATTATTTTCGGACGACTGATCTTCTTTTCGGGGAGATCGGTGAATGTGGGTTCTCTCGAACTTCACCAAGGCTCGTCCTTGATCTTGGATGGTACGGCTTTCTTCACGACACAAACAGACCATTGTTTGGAAGTCACTCTCTCTATGTATTATTCACGTGCATCCATACAGGACATAAACAACAACAATCTTCCCTAAAGACGGCAGATATTGATATCAGCTTTACTCATCTAACCCAACATCAGGGCACGAGTAGGCTCCACGATGACTGCCTTGTCTTTAGTGGAGACGCAGCCGGGTCGTGGAATTTGAGAGCCCGCAATAATGCGCAGATCAAGTTGGAAAAACAATCAATGATTCATAGCGCTAGTGTGGAATTGGGAGGACATGTTTCTCTTGAGATGGAAGCAGATAGTCAGCTCAACGTGACAGGATCTTTTGATATTCTTGACCAAGCGACGGTTCAAGTCAATATGAAAGTTTCTATCTATGCGAATGATCTTCTTCTGAATGAAGGCTCGAGTATTACTGGTGTCGGTCGAGGACACCAATCCTGCGAAGGGCCTGGCTCTCCCGAGAATCCTTCAAGAGGAGGCTCCCATGGGGGCATAGGAAGTCCTGAATCGGTTAGTAAGTTCATGGAAGAGGAAGCAAACGCTTTCCCTTACGGTAACAGCAGAAAACCAATGTCAGTTGGTAGTGGAGGAGGCAGTTGTTCCCTTGAAGGGGGAGCCGGGGGAGCTTCGTTGTTTTTGTCCACGAGCAAATTGCATGTCAACGGTTTGATCGACGCTAGTGGATCCGATTCCCCCACTCAAGAGTAAGTAGTAGTACGTACACATTGGCTAGATATCGTACTAACTCTCCCGCTCGTCGAACGCAGCTCTGGAGGTGGTTCTGGTGGCAGCATCTGGGTTCAGACTAAAGAACTGGCAGGCTACAGTGGCCGACTAGATGCTGCAGGAGGAAATGGAGGACAACATGCATACGGAGGCAGTGGCGGTAGGATTGCTATTTACTACGAACAGATACTCAATTCGCCTCTTAATAGTTTAACAGAAGGCGACTCGGTCCTCCGGGTTACCGCTCACGGCGGCGCTCCCGCTGAACAATCTGACCCAGAGCATTCAGCGGCAGGAACTGTTTTCTACCAAAACGAATCCAAGAATTGGCTTAAAGTGGAAAATGCAGCTACATCCACGCAGAATTTGACTGAGACAATTCTTGTAGATGCTGATTCGCACCTTCATTTTGACGAGCTCATATTACGGACACATGTTGCTTTGAAATGGATGCCAAGAAGCCTTCCTTCAGTTTCCTCTATACTTTCGCTTACTCGTCTCGACAGTGACAAGTTTAGCACTATAGTCGTAGCGAATGGCCAAATTGGGGTCTTTGGACTTCCATCTCTCGACAAGGAGGAATTAAGTGAATCTATACCTGTAGAGAAACCATTTTCGGGAGTTTTTGAGGGAAATGATGGTCTTGAAATGAACATCCTTTCAGGGCGCTTTAACTTTCCAAAGTCACATCTAAATTTAGAAGCCGGCCGCGTGCACGTCGAGCAGAACGCCCACATTGTCACCGCCCCTACGGTAACCCTTTCTGGAGCCACCGTACTGCTCCACGGAAATTGGCTTGGAATGCAAGATTTGACTGTTGAAAAGGACTCGGTGTTTAGAGTAAATTCTTCGGGACGAGAGAGTCTTTCTTTTGAGCTTGAATCGATACACCTCGCGGACACGTCTGAATTTTCCATTGGCCATACCAGGGATATTATAGTTACTGCAAGCGAAATTCTGATGAGCGGATCAAGCAATATGAGTGTCATGAGTGAGGGTGAAGTCTCAATAACGAGCCACAGACTTTCGCTCAACCGCTCATCCACATTGTCAGTGGATTCAGGTACCAGAGTTGGGAACTCTCTAGGAACTGCTGAAATTCGTGGTCGTGCTAGCGTAAATTTCCAGTCATTTTCACACAACCATATTCACATGGACTCTCTGGATATGTTCGACACCGGAAGTTTACACTTGGGTTCAAGTTCTTCTCTGATGGTTGACCATTCTATTTCCACGAAAGGTGCCTCCACTGTCAATGCTGTAGGAAAAACCAACATGACGTGCTCCAATTTGTATATTGGTGGGAATAGTAGAATTACGGGAGTAGGAGGTGGACACAGACCATGCGAAGGGCGCGGCTCTGGGACATCCCATGATGTCGGAGGCAGCCACGGGAGCGTTGGCACCGTTCAGCCACCTAGCTCTTCACTAAGTGTATCAGCTTACGGAGACGTTTTCCGACCCATGGATCTTGGGAGTGGTGGCGGTTCTGGAATACACTGTTCAGGCTCCGCCGGTGGGTTTGGTGGAGCTGCAATATATGTGAAAGTTGAAAGACTTGCTACAGTCCTAGGGACAATTGATACCAGCGGAAGGGGATCGGATCAAGCAACTGGGTAAGTAAAATATCAAGAATACGTTTCCTTACTTGGATTCACAGTATGTTTGGTTTCTTTTTGTACAGACAAGGAGGCGGTGCGGGTGGAAGCATATACTTACGAACCGCTCAACTTGCGGAGGACAGTGTAGGCTCGCTAAGGGCTAATGGAGGTGCGGGGGGCTTTAATGCTAGCGGTGGTAGCGGTGGGCGAATAGCTATTTACTGTGATTCCTTACAAAGTGTAGACCAGGACAAAAACAGTACGAAGTTCCGAGATACTGACCTGGGGCTGCTCGCCAGGGGAGGGCATTTTTCGGGCGGTGCACAAGATGAACTGCGTTCAAATCCTGGGACAATATTTCAGCAGTGTGGCCCGAGTACTCCCCGAGTGCTGGTGGTAGACAACGGCGCTACCGATGTTCAGAGTTCCCAGCATGCTCTGATAACAGACACCCGAGAACGGTTGCATTTTGACCAAATCCGGCTTTGCGTCCATACGGGAATCCGTTGGGCGCCTGATTCTGAACCTACTCTATTGAGAGTTTTCTCTGTGGGAACGTTACTTGGTCCAAAGTCCAGCGAATTGATGCTCTCAGAGAGCCAAGTCGGAGTTTTGGGTACTACCGATAATCCGTTAATGAAACAATCTAAAGCGATAAATCACGTCCCTGCACGTTATGAACAGAGTGCTGAACGGAGTGACTCTTTTATCGCTAGCTTTGAGGAGGGAGTTTACTCTGTTCCTAACTCTGTGTACGAGCTCAACCACGTTGGGATAACAGTATTCGGTGGTGCTAGGCTGCTTACGCCTCCTGTGCTCCGTCTAAGTGGCGCTTCTCTTAAGTTAGAAGGACCGTTACAAGGGGCGAATCACCTTTTCTTGGAAGATCGGAGCAAAGTATCAATTCCAGGGTATTCCAATTACAGAGAGCTGAATCTTTCTACTTTGAATCTGCAAAATTCGGAACTGACAACAAGTGGAGGGGAGAGGTATTCACTGAGTGCAACTAAAATATCCCTATATGGAAGCACTATCGATCTCGACGCGAAGGAGATCTGTCTTAGTCGTTCTGACGTTTTCTCCGTTGACAGTCATAGCTCACTCCACTTGACAGGGAGGAGGCAATTGAGTACTCAAATGGGAGATATGAACTCGACGCGGGACAGTAGTATCAAGTTTAGGTCCGAAAATGAAAGTGTACATACTTTCAATTCCATATATGTCGACAACAGGGCGACTATGGCCTTCGGTAACGAAGCCAAAGTTACGGTACATTCTTCCGTTTCGTTGTCGGACGAGGGAAGAATATATACTCACGGCGTGTTGAATATGAGTGTACAAGACTTGTCTGTTGGAGAAGATGCTTCAATCGATGCCGTCGCAGCAGGATACGCTCCATGTAGAGGCAAGGGATCGCCTTCGCAGCCTCAACATGGAGGAAGTCACGGTGGATTTGGAAGCATCGAGGACTTTGAAACCTTCTTGAGCAACGAAGAGCAGGTATTTCCTTATGGCGATACTTTCGAACCAAGCGAACTCGGAAGTGGAGGCGGTGGATGCGGAACGTCGGATGGACATGGTGGTGGAGCTCTGTATCTGAGCGTACGGGCAAGTTTTGATATGCTGGGGGTGATAGACGTAAGCGGAGAGAACTCTAGGACTACCGAGTAAGTACGCCGTATACTCCTCATACTTCTCCAATACTCTGGAAACTTACCTATTGTAAGTTTTGTTGCAGGTTTGGTGGTGGTGCAGGAGGTAGCGTATTTGTCGAAACCAGGTTTCTTAACGCAAGTTCCGGATCTCTTCGAGCTAATGGGGGCAATGGCGCCCGCAATGCGCATGGTGGTAGTGGTGGACGCATAGCTTTATACTGTGAAGAAAAGGCAAGCGATATTAACTCTCTTAGAGATATAGAGTCACTGAACCTAGCAGCTCACGGGGGGTTGTACGAGGGGAACTCGTCCCAAAACTTTTTGTCTGCGCCGGGAACCGTGTACCGAGAGTGTGGAGTTGATAACAATCAAGGGCGCACGCTCATCGTCGACAATAGTTTGCAGAACTTGGAGCAAGAACTGGAATCCGTAATTACAAATATAGACGAAGACATAGTCTTCGACCACCTCCGTCTACTTGGACAAAGTGGAATTCGATGGGTTCCAAGAGCTTCGAAGAGTACCCACTCATTAACGATATCTGCCTTAGAGAGCGACGGTCGAGGTAAACTGACAGTTGGAGACAATCAAACCGTAATAATTAACGCTGTTTCGAGTGCCTTACCGCTATTGAATGAACGTTCTACTCTTCAAAGCCGCTGCCAGTGGTGTTGCCATTGTTTCGGTAACAGCAGCGCCGTGTTTATAACCATGAATAGGAAGAAATTTTCGTTGGTTGAAAACACACTGAACTTGGAGTTCTCCGACTTTATTTTGGATGTTTCTCGATTTGGAAGGTTGATTACGCCAGAATCGGTAAGCCTACAAGGTATACGTATGGACATTGAAGGCGAATGGCTCGGACCAAAAGACCTAGTGTTAGATACTTTGACTAAGATAGTATACACTACGCGGAAGGACAACTTTGCATTGCATTCTCTCGTCATGCGCGAAGACGCAAATTTGGTTGTTCAAAGCTATGGCCTCGATGTCTCTCTACCACCATTCCAAGCAAGAGAAACTCTTAAACAAGGCGGTCCATTCTCCTTTAATGTTGAGTCAGTGGACGTCCATGAGTCTGCGTCTTTGAGCGTGGAGAGTGATACCGCTTTAACTACCAGATTTTCAAGCCAAGCCTTCACCGGAGCTGCATCTGCGAGTTTTAAAGCTGCGCCCGACGAAGCTCTTATCCTCGAGTTACCAGATACTCTCCGACTTCCGAACATGACCAGCATAACACTTTCAGGATATCAAATTGAGCTACAGATAAAGGAAGTGGAACTTATGGACGAAGGCGTTCTCATATCGCTCCCAGTATCGTCCAGTGTATACCGGGGGGAATCTCTCAGACTTTCGGCTCACACCGTGTTTAATGCTGGTAACAGTCCTCAGGTGTATTTCGATCGCGTCATTGTAGAAGACGAAGCAACGCTGGTGATTCAGGGGGAAACTAGGATCTGGACACAAACCTTTTGCTTGGGCGAGCACTCCTTCGTTAACGGGATTGCTGCTGGTTTATCTCGATGCGAAGGTCCTGGAGCGCCTCCTTGTGATACCAAGCGCGGTGCTTCTCATGGAGGCTTAGGGACTTCTGATACTATCGACAATTTTCTGTCTAATGGTTACCCGGAATTTTCCTATGGAGATACTTTTTTTCCTTCCCATCCTGGTAGTGGGGGAACTGGAGCAAAAGGTGGTGGTGCTCTCGCTTTGCATTCGTCCTATTGGATGTCTCTTGAAGGCACAATAGACGTTAGTGGCAGTAATGCAGGTGCGGATAGTGGTGGTGGTGCTGGTGGGAGTATTCTAGTGAACTCCACTGAATTTCGAACTGCCTCCGGTCACCTTCGTGCTAATGGGGGTGACGGTTTCGTGGGCGGTGGAGGAGGAAGGATTGCTGTGTACTGTGACAAAGCGGTTGAACCTATTGGCCCTAGCGGGCTATTGGCCGAAACTGAGCATACAATGGAGGCGATGGGTGGTGGTGATGCTACATCGAAGTCGGGTCCGGGAACAATATTTCGTCAGTGCGGACGCAATAATGTGAGAGAATTTTTTTCTAACAACGGAGATAGTGCTACGAAAAGCCAGCTGGAATCCGTAGTATTAGGTAAGGAACCAACACTACACTTTGACCGGGTTCGACTTGAGAAAAACGGTGGACTTCGATGGATTCCTTCTTACTGGTCGAACAATCGGACGATTATGACTATCGGGGAATTAGGTGGCGATCGTTATGGTCATTTTACTATTCTCGATAATCAGGTGGCAATAGTCTCATCAACTGATCGGCAGAGTCTATTTTCCGACGCAAATACCGAGGTGTATCCCCAGCATTTCAACCAAGTTGGCGCTGCTATCATTACACGAAACACTGGCGCATACGTGCTTAATACGGAGCACATAGAATGGAACACCGCGACACGCGTTTTTCAAGGTGGGGAACTAGTCACCCCACCGAGAGTTTTTGTGCATTCTTTTATCCAACTACATGGAACTTGGTCCGGAGTGACGAGACTAGAAATTGGTAGCACCGGACAAGTCAAAGTGGTGAAGGAGCTGGATGACTCGTTCAACCTAACTTCAGTAACGCTTAGAGAACAGGCGTTGCTGGACATTTACACCAATTCTGTCTATATGTTCGCTACTGAATCGCTAGAAATGGAACCTCGCTCTTCCTATTCCATTCGTGGAAACTCTTTTATTGGGACCTTCGGCAATGTCGCGGCCGCTGACGAGGCAACTCTTAAAATGTCATTGAATAGCGAGCTCAATAACTCGTTCGACAACGTTACCCTTAAGGGTGAGTCCCAAATTTGTTTGGCTAGTGCGAATGAAGCAATGAGAGTAAGAATCGGAGGGATGGACGCTAGTCAAAACTCTGAATTGAGACTAGATTCTCCGTCAAGTATTTTCTTGCGAGGGAGCGTGCTTTTCCTGACGGACGAGTCGCACATTGAGGCTGATGCGGCTCGGTTAGACGTACAACTAAGAGAATTTGGAGCGTTCGACAGTGCTTCACTAGCACTCAACAAGCGACAACAAGGGAAAGCCGATTCAGAGCTTAGCAATTGGACCTCATCGGACAGTTTTACTTTGGCGGACGAAACGTCGCTGAGAGTGCATAGCCCGCTTCAATTCCACGCAACAAATTTCTTTCTGGGAGACAAAGCTAAGATCGACGGAGCACGTAAGGGACCTGAAAACTGTAAAGGTCGCGGTGCTTCCCTTGAACGACGTGGAGCTTCCCACGGAAGCATCGGCGACTGGAAGAACTTTGACAACGTGAGGCGAGAAGACCTTCCAGCATATGGAGACCTGTTTCACCCGGTAGAAGCTGGTAGCGCTGGGTGTGACCCGGACAATAAAGACAAAGGCGGCAGTGGTGGCACAGCAATAAAGATACAAGTTGCAGGTAGTCTCTTTTTGAACGGTGTCGTAAATGTTAATGGAGGTACGGCTGAAAAAGCTCAGTCTTTCACCCGTCGTTGGCATGGTCATTCGGTAACCCGTTGGAAGCCTGCGTAAGTAGACAGACGCTCTTGACTATTTCACAAAACTAGTTTGATTATGATAACGTTGTATCTGCAGAGCTGGCGGGGGTTCCGGTGGCAGCATCTTTATCCAGACAAACGTGTTGGAAGAAGCCCGCGGCTCTCTCGAAAGTAGCGGAGGTGACGGTGGAAGTACCGGAGGATCGGGTGCAGCAGGTGGAGCCGGTGGCAGGATTTCACTGACATGCATCCATAGCGAGGAAACAGCAACAGTGTCGGAGCTGTCTCTGAAAGCTCATGGAGGTAGACGAGAACCTAACTCAGGGGCTCGCTCTCATCCTGGCTCCATCTTTCGTGATTGTAGTCACGAGAATGAACGATCGGAAGCATTGATCGTTGAAAATGGTGACGATACGTCGTCCCGCCGACAAGCAATTGTTTTGAATACGGGTAACTCATTTCACTTCGAGAGAATCCGGCTGCTCAGAAGTGGTGGACTGCAATGGTTTACTGATGATGGTCCCTTCAACAAAACAATTATCTCTGTGGGATCTCTTGAAGGTGATCAGACGACTGGCCACTGGACTATACGTGATAATCAAGTCGCCATTGTGGGATCTAAACGAATTCTAAGTGAATCTCCAACAGATCCGTTTAAGGACATCATAGACAGAGGTCCTACACTTGGCACTCATCTACAGTCGTCTGTTTATGAACTTCTCTCTGTTGAGTTCTCGCTATCGCATGTTCACTTGGATGTGCAAAAGAATGCCACCATTGTTACTGTCCCTCGTATGTCGGTGGAACGGTCCACAGTGAACATTTTCGGTGTTTGGCAGGGAATTCAAGAGTTGCTGCTAGGCCGTGGTACCACCATGAAAATTGATAGAGAGACCCATGAAGCCTTTAACTTCAGTGACTTAACGATGGTAAACGATGCTACGCTCCACATTAACACCGGTGGAAACCTGAACATTAGGGCACAAAGGTTTTTGGTCAGTAACAACGCAAATGCTACATTCGAGAGTAATATGCACTTAAACTTAAATATCGACGATATGCGGATAAATGATTTCGGTAAGTTGCACTCTGTCGGCGATCACAAGATGAACTGGTTCGGAGATACTTTAGAACTGTGGAATAATGGGAGGATCGAAGGTGGCAACGAACCCACTATCAAGCTGAATGAAGGCTTGTACTTACGTAATAGGAGCTCACTATTCTTCAGGAAAGTCGCCCTTGTTAATAGTCCCATATTAGACGTGGCAGTAGCGGCAACCATTTCTGGTAGCAGGAGAGGCGAACTATCTTGTTCCGGTCTCGGTTCACCGACTCCACTTTCAAAGCGTGGTGGGTCTCATGGTGGTCTAGGAACGCACGAGAGTATTGATGAAGCAATTCAAGGAAGCGTTGCTACTACTGTTCTCCCTGCATACGGTGATGTTTTCCGACCTCTCTCATTAGGAAGTGCCGGTTGTAGCGGTGATCAAAGAGGTGGACGCGGAGGAGGAGCCATCCAATTGAATATATCGAGATCAACAAGAATCGATGGCACAGTAGAAGTGAATGGGGAGGATAATCTGTAAGTTGCTATTCACTACTTATGCATTTAATTTCGTGGTCATGTTTTTGTATCCATGCCAATGCAGGTCAGGAGGTTCCGGAGGAAGCTTACTCATCGAAACAAAAATCTTGGCGAAGAGTACGGGGAGGCTAAAGGCAAATGGTGGTGATGGACAGAACAACTACAACGGAGGAAGTGGTGGTAGAATTGCACTATACTGTGACCAAGCATTAGACGATGGAGGACTCGGTTCTTCCGACTTGAAGACTCCATCTGTTGAAATACACGGAGGATCAAATAACCTTCGTTCTGGACCTGGGACATTTTACCGGCAATGTGATGCGCGCCAGTCGCGGGAATTATTCTCTGAAAATAACGATGTAGAAGCCTCTGTTGCACGGGAAGCCATTATTGTGAATAGCAGAGCACGATTACACTTTGATCGTATGCGTTTTGACCGTCATGGGGGTGTACGATGGATTCCAGATAATTTTGCAACCACTTCTGCAACTTTTTTTGTTATGCATCTAGAGGGTGATACTACTGGTGTTTGGAGTATTTCTCACCATCAGGTGGCTATGGTATCAGTTATAGCGTCTCCAGAAATGCTGCACTCATCGTCCTCGATTTCAGACAGTATCTCAGCAGTACCGTTTGGGCTGGAATTCTCGCACCGCACGGGGAACCTCTCTCCTAGCGGATCCATCTCACGTTTTGGATATCACAACTTAACGCAGAAAGTGAATATGGACACAGTAAATATGAATGTACAAAAGCGGGCTGGTTTGATTACTCCACCAGAGGTCAACGTCTCCTTTACCGAGATGCTCATTGAAGGGTCATGGAATGGAGTGAAAGACTTGCACGTAGGAAGCTACGGCAGTGTCAAAGTGCGTGAAAGACGATCGCTAGCAGGATGGTACTATGCGTCCTTTACCATGGATGGAGAATCAAAGTTTGAGATAGAGACCAATCATTCCCGTTCCGTAAGAGCATCGCATTTTGAAATGCGCGGGAACTCAATGCTGACTGCGCGAATCAGTTCGAAGTTCAATTTTTCTGTTCCTACACTATCTTTGCTTGACAATTCCATGGTTCAGCTGAAACGGGCGGAGAGTAGCTACTTTGATGTACCAACGGTGGAACTGTGGAATGGAGCGTCTATTGATTTTGGGCGCAACGCAAAGATCGAAGCAACCACCATCGAGCTTCATAACTCTTCAGCATTTACATTCTCGAATTCCTCGTACATTTCGGTGGGATCTTTTTTCGTGGACTCAGATGCTGTTGTAACAGGAAGCGGCCGCGGTAAGCCTCCCTGTCGTGGGCTCGGTGCTCCTCAATCATCACGACTCGGGGCATCTCACGGAGGCCTGGGATCTAGTAAAGATACCGAAGAAGCCATTGCAGAAGCAGTAGGCCGTAACATCCTATCGTACGGAGATGTGCTGGAACCCACTTTGCCGGGAAGCGGAGGATGCTACATACAAAATGATATTGAATACGGTGGCCACGGGGGAGCAGGTATCGAGATTCATGCTTCCGATACTGTCAACCTGCTGGGAACTGTTGAGGTAGACGGACAAGATGCATCGGAGAATTCGTAAGTATATTACTCCTGTACCACATTGAAGCTAGAGTTGATGAATTGGAAGTTTGATTCCAATGCAGCGCCGGAGGCGGCTCAGGAGGGAGTGTACTAATTGAAACCACGAACTTGGCACACAGTCCAGGTGTGCTTTCAGCAAACGGAGGCTCTGGCCATTCAGAAGGTGAAGGTGGCGGTGGAGGAAGAATAGCTCTTTACTGTGCCCTGGTGGGTGACGCTCGCGGTATCGGCTCCTCGAATATGTCAAATAGCTTCCATTTCAAAGTGCATGGAGGCGAAAATGGGCAAAGCTCAGGTCGGTCGGGTCCTGGTACCCTTTATCGTCGTTGCGGAAGCCTGCAGGAAAGCGCACTCTTTTCCGAGAATGCTGGCTCATCAAAAACCGTCGAATCAATTATCGTCAATCCTGGATCTCGATTTCATATTGACAGGGTACGCCTAGAACGCGGAGCAGGTATTCGCTGGATGCCGAGCGTTTCGTATGCGAACCGTACAGTCTTTTCAATTTCAGAACTCGAAGGTGATGCGACGGGACGTTGGTCGGCTACGGACGAACAAATCGCGATATTGGGGACAACAGCTTTTCCGGATACTCTATCAGAGTTAGATCTGGACGACGCTGCAAAGTTCTCCGAGGATCTCCTTATTCAGCGCACTTCAGGACTTCCATTGGATTACGATGTATCTGGAGGACGGTACCGCTTGCGGGAGTCGTATGCCTTAAACGGTGTGGATATCCGAGTTCTACGCCATAGCCAATTGATCGCACCTCCTCTATTCGAGGTATGGTGTGTCCATTTGCATGTGTACGGAGAATGGGCTTCAACAGAGAATTTGACATTGAAAAGTGGGTCTGACTTGACGATTTCCGGCACTGGCTCACACTCTTGGTCGATACCATCGCTCCAATGCCTTGACAACTCAAGTTTCAAGTTTAGTACCTCTAGCGAATTGACGATGAAGTCACAATCTATGGCGTTGTCAGGCAGTTGCCGAATGGAACTCAAAGCCTCAGACGTCAAATTTTGGGTAGCAAACTTTGATATGCAACGTAACTCCACTGCGAGTGTATTCAGTAACACCGATATTGGAGTACGTGGTGATACGCTAACAGTGGAGGGCAACTCTAGCCTCATGCTTAATTCGAGTTCGCACACGCGTTATGAAGTCAGCTCCTTACGTATGTCCGAGAATGGAAAACTACGTACGGGAACGAACTCCTCATTTGACGTAGGGAATACTATAGAATTGAGAGACAAAGCTAGCCTTACTGTGCAAAGTTCGCTTACAGTTAACTCCTCTATAATGAAGCTCAGTCGAAACGCCAGCATCAATGGTACCGGAAATGGTTTTGGGCCATGCCGCAGGCCGAATTCAGTCAGCCATGTTGGAGGAAATCATGGAGGATTAACTCCCTCCAGTAGCGACACCGATTTTGCTGATCTGCAACCCGGTGGCGATGAATTAGCGTTCCGTGATGATTTTGTAGACTTGAGCAACTGGAGAATACTAGACAATAGACTTGGTATATCGTCAAAATCATGTGATGGCCGGAGTGGAAGTATGTTCGTCAGCAATAATAACGCAAATAGGCGTGTGGCTGCACATACCCTTTTTCGAGTTTCTAAAATTCGGCACTTGCGCTATCACTACTTTGAGACCAAGACCAGTAACGGTGGAGTTATCAGACTCATTAACGAAGCTGGGCAGAAGGAACTGGGTGTCGCCACGGACAATCCTCAACTGGAAGTTGAGCACAGAGGAGGTAGGACATTTGTAAACAGACCTAGCTTTAATTACAACGTTTGGGTTCGTGTGGATATCAATATTAATTGGCAAGATCTTAGCTTCCAAGTAACGTGGTCGCGCTCTGATTCAGGCCAGAAAATAGACTCTTTTAATGGAGGAATGAAAAGGGGATTGCCGATTAGGGAAATCTTTTTCGATAACTATGGTGGTAACGATCTCAATATGTGGATTTGTGCTCTGCAATATACGGCCAGTGGGGCGCTCACTCTACCAGTCTATGGCGATGCATTTCATCCAAAGAGTGTGGGAACTGGAGGATGCGGTGGCAAGTTCGAAAAATCCGGATCTGGAGGAGCAGCTCTTCATATCATGGCAACCACTCGGATGACGATAGATGGAAACATAGAAATGGATGGAGGGAACTCGTACAACAAGCAGTAAGTCGTAAATTCTTTGTTACAAGTACCAAACCACTAACTCGACGGTTAATCTTCTTCGTCCTATGGCGCTGCAGGTCTGGAGGGGGTGCTGGTGGCTCCATCCTCCTTGAAACTGATGAATTGACTTCCGCAGAAGGGTCTTTAAGTGCTGCTGGTGGGAATGTCACCGCACCAGGTGGCAGGGGAGAAGGTGGTAGTGGCGGGAGAATTGCTGTACGTTGCCAGCGTGTGATTGGCGAAAACAAAGGATTTGCCTCTGGTGTCGCTTTAATTGAGAATCATATACGCATCCGTGGAGGCCGCGATAGTAGTGGAGAGCACTTATCTGGTGCAGGAACTGTGTTTCGGCTGTGTGGGAGAGGTCGAGGAAAACTTTTCGCAGACAATACCAACAACAGGAAGTCGTCTGCTGCTACTGTAATTAATAATGAAGGCAGTCAGTTACTTTTAGAAGCATTGATCCTACAAGGCGGTGCAAGAATACTGTGGTGGCCTACTACCGCGAGAGCGAATAAGACCATCTTCCGAGTAGATTCGCTGGAAGGTGATTCCACTGGCGAATGGATCATTCCACCAAACCAGTACGGCTTAATCGGAGTGAAGGAGAAAATTACAACGGAGAACCACACGGATAGTATCATCAACTCAACCGCTGGTGCCAACTTCGTCCAGCCTTTAGAGTCTACCGAGTCCATGGTCACCACATCTGATGCAACGTCCACGTACGTTTTCTTCACCGAATATCTACTTTCCAATGTCAATATAAACGTAGTGAGTGGAGGCACTTTAATAACCCCAGAGGATTTTACATTGACTGGAACTAATGTGTCAATGTATGGACAGTGGCCTAACCTCGAACATCTCTATCTATTCAATCATTCAAAATTTATAGTTTCGGAAGCTGCTTTTTCTCTCAAAACATTGGTAATGAATGATTGGTCGAACTTTGTTATGAGAAATTCGCAGAGTATTGACCTATCAATCAACTCCATGGCTATCAATGATAACGCCATTGTGAATATCAATAGCGAAACGGACATTCACGTGACGGGAGATAACCATGCATTTCGAGGGAACGCGGAAGTAATCTTTAACGCTACCAGTTACATTTGTTGGTTGGCAGGTACAGTATCCATTGAAGGCAGTAGTCGTGTAAACGTAAACTCTGATGAGCAAGTTTTGCGATCGAGGAGGTTTAGCCTCCGAAATCAATCTTTCCTTGACATAGGAAGGAACCCAAAATGGTCAGCGAGTGAGGAACTCATTTTAGCGGATAGATCTACGGTGAACGTGTCAGGTGTTGCCACCATTTCCACGCACACTTTCCGCTTTTATGAAGGATCTTCAATCAACGGAAGTGCCAGAGGCCATGACGGATGCAATGGACCAGGAGTACTGTCCAATGGAAGAGGAGGAAGCCATGGAGGCTTAGGGTCAAAAGAGCCAGTTGACGAGTATCTCGAGAAATCGAACAGCACGCCCGCCTATGGAAATTTCTTGTTTCCGCGAAGTCAAGGTAGTGGTGGCTCAAGTTGTACCTCCCATGAAGCGAGCCAGGGAGGTGCAGCAGTCGAAATCACTGCAAAGGGAGAAACCACTTTCTTGGGCACTGTTTCCGTTGATGGAGCCGATGCTTTCTCCGATGAGTACGTACTAATGGTACTTCATAGACTTGCCACATAATTGTATTATTCATATTTGTTGCGTGTATACAGGGCTGGCGGTGGCGCTGGCGGCAGTATTTTGGTAAACGTAAGTATCCTTGACCATGAAGAGTTTGGAACGCTCAGAGCAAACGGCGGTAACGGTGGCGCTAACGAAGCTCATGGAGGAAGCGGAGGTCGGATAGCTTTATACTGTCCCGAAGGCGGTCACGATCTCGATACAAAACTCTTTGAAGCTCATGGGGGTATGTATGGAAATGACGACGGCACCGGCCAACGGTCTGGACCTGGAACGATACATCCAGCGTGTGGACAAGAATCGCGTAAATTGCTTATCGACAATCAACAGGCCACTCCGGGATTATCTTTGGATGCGATTATAACTAATAATGATTCACATATCCACTTTGATAAATTGACCATACGAGGAGGGGGAGGCCTGAGATGGCTTTCGACCCATCCCTCTGCGAACAAGACAGTTCTTTCAATTACCTCCTTGGAAGGAGATCAAAGCGGTACTTTAAGCATCTCCGGTAACCAAGTTGGAATGATAAACGTCGATAACAAACGACGCTCTACCTCCACCAACGCAAGCGACGTCTTCCGGCTGACCCAGAGCAGCAGCATTGATGCGGACGACATTCAGGTGCGAGAATATGAATGGCCAGAGAGCTTCTCACTATCAGACGTTGCTTTACGAGTTCAAGAAGATGCCGCTATAATAACACCCCCTGATGTAACTGTGTCGGTCCCTTTACAGCTAATCGGCGAATGGTTTGGTTTGGAGCATCTGCGCCTCACGAGAGGATCTAATGTGACTATCTTCAATGAACCCAGTGGACGCCTAAACGCGAAATCATTAAGTATGTACGAAGATGCGGATGTGGAGTTCTTACGGACCGGAAACCATGGTTTTGGAATGGAATTATCTCTGACCAACGTTAATCTCTACGGCAACAGCAGTTTCAGGATTAATTCAGCAAGTAGTCTTGCCTTGCGAAGTAAACAAACCACTTTGGAAGGTAACTGCTCTATGTCTTTATCGGCTGCTTGGGTGACAGATCTTAACATTGACCTTTTTGATCTTCATGACACTGCGAACATCGACGTCGGGCAAGCGATCGCATTTCATGATGATTTCACTAGTCTGAAAAATTGGAATATTCACGATAATGATGTGCGCCATTCTGATGCTTCGTGCAATGGAGTTAGCGAAAGCATGGAAATTCGGAGTGGAGGAACGAAACCCACGGATGTTGCTACCTTGGAAATGATCAGCGCCAGGAAGGTCCGGTCGTTTTCGTACTATTACAAAGAACCGAGCAAGAGTCATGGTGGAGGTATCCGCCTTTTGAACGACCGAAACGAAGTTGAAATGGGTGTAGTTACGGATAACCCTCAATTGAACGTTCATGATAGTAGTGGATTCAAGCATGTTCATGGTGGTCCGGACAATCCTCAGTATAACATTTGGATCAGGGTAAATGTCGAAATAAACTGGCAGGATGGATCGTTCACTGTGGTATGGACGAATGCAGAGAGCAATTCTCAGCTGGCGGTAACTGAAGGAAGACTTCGTCAGGGACGACCAATCCAGCGAATTGGATTCGCTAACCATAATGCCGAAAAATGGCGACGGAGTGGCAATTTCTTCATGAAAATTTGTTCCTTCTCATTGGATTTTGCGGAAGGTTTACCAACGTTTGCTAAAATACCGGGTACACAGCGGTTCTTACACAGTGGTACAGAGATAGCAAATGACAATCGTAGTCGTGTGAATTTATCCTCTAACAGACTTACTCTGGCTGACGAAGCAAGGCTTCGTTTTCTCGATCAGATTGCATTGAGTGTGTTCTGCTCTGATTTGCAGACAGATGGAAAAGCGCGAATCAACGTTGATCCCAACTCCAAGGGTAATTTTTCGATTGATAATTTGGTCCTCGGGAATGAAAGCACACTCTTCTCCGGTAACAATTCTCGTTTTAGTGTTTCGCAGGCATTTGAAGTAAAGGACGATAGTTTGTTGGCGGTGGAACATTCAGTCTCCATTTCTTCCAAAGATTTTTTTCTTGGGCCGAATGCCACTCTAACCGGAGCCGGTAGGGGATTCGCCGGTTGTGTTGGTCCCCATGGGTCCCTTAAACAATATCATGGTGGCTGTCATGGCGGGATAGGGTCCGTTGAAAGCATCGACCGACATGAGAATGCGAGTGTTTGCGCCTATGGTGACTTGTTTCAGCCATGGAGTGAAGGCAGTGGTGGTGCGAACTGTGGCTCAGAAGGGCACAGCAGAGGTGGAGCGGCCATTCGAATCACGACTACGGGAGATGCTAAGCTTGAGGGACAAATTGATGTTTCCGGGGCTAATGCGGAGGTCAACGCGTACGTATTGTATTACAGTAGTGTTGTCGCTTATCTACGGTAACGATGATAGTGTTTGAATTCCACTTGTTCATCTTTGCAGAGCTGGTGGTGGTGCCGGAGGGAGTATTTGGATAGATACCGAAAGCCTGCTCGGGACTTTGGGGAAATTCCGTGCGAATGGTGGTAACGGCCGAAGCAGTAAAGGTCAAGGTGGAAGTGGCGGCCGCATATCCATGTCTTGCCGCAAGAGCTTCACGGACGGTCGAGATGACGAACTGCTTTCGAAAGCCCATTATGAGGCTTTCGGTGGTTTATATGAGGGAGACGTGGCGAAATCTTCTCGTTCTGGCGCTGGAACGACCTATCTTAACTGCGGTGTTTTGGAGGATGTACTGCTTGTAGATAACGGCCATGAAAGCGACACGAGTGGAGAAACGCTAATTGTTAACAATGAATCGGCGATTTATTTCAATAGAGTGATCGTGCGAAATCACGCTCGGCTTCAATGGATTCCACATTCAGCTAACGGAAACAGAACGACATTTTCAATGCTAGCTCTTCGAGGGGATGAGACAGGCAGCCTAACCATACGATCAACACAGCTTGGTATTATTGATGCGTCTCATGTGGAGAGAGTGTCATCTGGCCGAAAACAGCAAAATCGTTTCCAGTTTCACGGGATGCTTAACAATAATCCAGCCGTCCAAGCAGAGACCGACCGCTCCAAGTATTATTTTGACCAAGATTCCTTGCTATATGTCAAAGAAGTAGGCATTAGTGTTATAAATGGTGGGAAGCTTCTTACTCCTCCTTCCGTCACCACTGCAAGTCCTATGCGGATTGATGGCGTTTGGTTGGGCCTACAACACCTACGTGTTGTCGGCAAGTCTAGTGTCTCCGTTGCCCTGGAAGAAGATGAGTGGTCTTTAACGTCTCTTTCCATTGAGGACGAAGCATCTCTTGACGTGCAGAAGTCGGAACACCTCGACTTCAGAGGAATATCACTAACGCTCGTTAATGCGTCAACCTTGAAGATCGTTGGTAATGACGTTTTTACGAATTTCAAGACAATGGTTGTGAAAGATGAATCCAAAGTGAACATAACGGCGAATAAAAATACCGCATTAGAGATGGCATCCCTTCTTATGAACATCCGAACTTCGATGCATGTATCTTCCAATTCACATACGGAAGTTACTGCTTCCCACATAGACATGATGGACGATTCCGTGTTATCTTTGAAAAACTCTACCGTTAACACAATCCAGCTGGAATCGCTGATATTATCAGAGAATGCACAGTTCGATGCCGGAGCAGGTCGAATATTGCTTGATGGGCTTCTAAGTTTGCAGAACATGAGTGTCATGGCAACACATGGAAACTTTACCATTGACACTTCAAGACTCACTATAGCCACCGATGCTGTTCTGAACGGAACTGCTCGCGGGTATGGACCGTGTCAAGGACCAGGGACTCCCGGCAACCCAACACCCCTTCGCTATGGTGCATCTTATGGTGGATTGGGAACAACAGATGTTCCAACGACCATAGATGAACCATTCGCATACGGTGATGCTTTTCAACCCGCCTTACCTGGAAGCGGGGGATGTTCTTCTTCCGGAGGTCCCATGTCCGGGGGAGCGTATTTACGCTTGGCAGTCCGTCTCAGCACTCGACTAGACGGAACTGTTGACTATAGTGGAGGATTCTCTGATGTTGAATCGTAAGTAGTATGCATAATGAAATTGACTGAACGTACGAACTTTATCCGTTTTGAAATTCTGCTTTCATTGCAGTGTTGGTGGTGGTTCCGGTGGAGGTATTTGGTTTACAACGAAGACCCTAAGCAGCGGTCGTGGAATCTTTAAGGCTAATGGAGGAGACGGCCAGGCAGATAGTAACGGAGGATCAGGAGGTAGAATTGCCATCTATTGTCAGCAGAACGAGGAGGACGTAATATTTGCCGAAGCTTACGGCGGAAGCAGTTCCGACGGGTCATTTTCGGGGCCGGGCACCGTGTACATGGAATGCGTGTCTGAAGGCGTTGCTGAGCTACTCATTGGGGGCAAAAGCGCTAATCATGGCATTCTTTCCTACGCCATTGTGTTTGCACCTTTAAGAGTAGTTGGGCTCGACCGTGTCAAAATGAGGAATGCCGGGTTACGCATACGTAGGAAACCCTCTGACCCGCACGAGGGACTATTTATTTTCGGATCGATAACCGGTGAAGGACCCTCAACCATTCGATTGGCTGATGGAGTCATTGGCATCTTTGGAACTGTCTCCGGTGTGTCTTCTCCCGACCATGCTGATACGAGGGTGCAACTCTTAGAGGGAGGAAAGCGGATGTTCTGGTCCGATAGTGTGGTCACGACGCAGGCAATAGATCTGAAAACATTCCGTTTACACTTTGAGGAAGGATCCAATGCAATTATGCCTCCCGAAGTTCGTGTGTGTGGTGGAGCCATCGTAAACACAGGCTCGCTTCAAGGCGCTACAAACTTGACGTTCTGTCCTGAAGACACTAATGGTGAAATCCTTGAGTTTCCGGTTGTTTTCGGATGCAATGACTCGTCCTACGCAAACTATAACCCTTTGGCAACGTTCAATGATGGATCATGTCGAAACGACACTTTAAAGGGATGCACATATACTGTGGCAAGTGTAAGTCTAACATTGTGGCGACTTGTCCATGAACCATTCAATATATATTTACCTATTCGTGTGGATCAATCGCAGAATTTCAATCCTTTTGCACAGGAGAATAACGGATCTTGCCGACTTCCAGCAGGTCTAATGGAAGGGTGCATGTGCAAACATGCGGTCAACTTCGTGCCAAATGCTGACATCAATAGTGACCCTGAAACATGCGAATACTTAGACCTTCGGGAAGGTTGCGCCTACATAGCTGCCCTAAATTTTGATCTAGATGCTGAGACTGACAATAGCAGTTGTCGTATCGGCTCTAAGGATGACTTGTTGAACAAAACTGTGACCATCGAAAACAAGAATGATGTCTTGAGGGACAAGATACAAACTGGTCGCCGACGAACTGACTACTTGAGCAGCTCGATATCGCGAGCTAGAGACGATATCACAAAACTGAAGGAGGACATAAAGTCTACTAAAAAGGAAACTCAAACTCTCGAAGGACAATTACACCAAATCAGAGACTCCATGAGCACCAAGAGAAATAAGGCTGAACGCATAGAGAAAGAAAATGCTGAGAAGCAACGACGGTTAAATGAATTGCAAGCATCACTGAGACAACATGAAACTATACTGGAAACACCACGTCCTCAACCTACTGGCTGCATCCCCGAAGGTGGTGAAACGCAACTCATATCCTTCAAAACGTTGAACTATAGCGTTTCGGCGCTTAGCAAAAGCGTACAAGTTAAATTGGCAAGGAATAAACTGTCAGGTTCGGGACTTCCTTCGGGAAAGGTAGTGACCATTCTAAAGACAATTGACAGAACGGCCAAAAAGAACGTGAATTATATGCCAACCGAAATGACAATAGCGTGGGAAGGACAAGAGGTAGAAAAAACCACCTCAGTCTGCATCATAGACAACCCTCACCGTTCTAAGACTATACGGTTCCAGTTAGAGTTATCTTCCTTTGGAGATGCAACTGACTCTATCGTGGTGGAAGAACCCCCTTCGCAGTTTGCAAACGTCTATATCGAACCGCCCCCTCCAGAACAAATGGAAATAATTAGTAATGAAGAAAGTCGCCGCCGATTTTGGTGGGCGTATTGGACCAAACGACTCGCACATGGATATCGTCCTGAAGATGCCGCAGAGCCGTCATGAGTGGTGGCTTTCCGTTACACAATTATATGCGTCATGAGTGGTAGCTTTCCGTTACACAATTATATGCGCAGTGCCACAAATAAATAGACAGGAATGCAATGTGTACTTATATTAATTACTACTTGCACTGTGGTGCAGGCTAACTTTCATTCGTATCGCATCCCCTAACTCCGGCAAGGAAGACCGAAAAAATGGTTCCTTGTTCAAGTTCTCTTAGTCCGGCGACGGGGAGGCCTCCGCAGTTGCCGAAGCGAAGCATAGTCTACGTTATTCAGCGCGGAAGAGGAAGCGCTCATTTCCGAGGGAGAATCCTTGAACGACCTTAGCGGGTTTTCCATCAATGCTTCCGTTGAACCCCCTTTCGCCTCCGAAGGAGCGCCAACCTGCTGGAACTCCTTCTTTTGTCGAAGCCGACGGCTTCTCCCAAGATGCCTCGATTCGTTCGCCAACGCTTTCCTCTCCTGCTCGACGTCCATCGTAGACAGAGAGTGAAGGTTCGATGTAAACTGACTAGGCTTCAGTCTGCGCCTTGAGCCGGCAACAGGAGCGCTACTCATGACCTCACTGACAGAAGACATAGGATGATGTTGCGCAAATTCCTTCTTTCGTCTGTGTGAATATTCTTGTTGATGGGGGTGGGATTCATTGAATAGTTCATTGCGCTCTTGCTGTGCATCCCGGTTAGCCCCGCTAGTGAGAGACGAACTCGACCGACCGATACTGCTGGGCTCATGTTGTACTTTGAACGATTTGGGGGCATTCTTCTGCTTTACTGAGGACGAACTCAACTGACCGATGCTCCTGGGCTCATGTTGCCCTTTGGACGCTTTGGAGGCATTCTTCTGCTGTACTACCTTGTTACTCCTGTACACTTCGAATCCGCCAGCAAGCCCTTCAGGTTTCCTCTCTACTTGACCAGGAGTCTGTTTGTTTCCCGTCAATCCCGCATACTTGCTGGCCACACTGTTCTCGGGGCCACCTCCAGCATTGACACTCAGAGGATTGGAATAAAACATTCCGTGGCTGTAAGGGTACTTCCCACTAGTAGCTTTTGCCACTTTTGCTCTATGCTTTCGTTTCGTCCTGGCACGTAATTTTGCTGCAATAAAGACTAACGTAAGCGCGACCATCAAGGCAGCGGCGGCGCTCATGGCCGGCACGAAGGCAGATGCAAAAGCAGTGCCCCCGTGGGAAGCGTTATCGTTTTCTTCCTCATCCTCATCTTCTCTGTCGTCGCCCTTGTCTTCTTCGTCCTCGCCTGCTCCGTCCTCTTCATCCTCTGGAGGATCGTCTGCTTCCTCCAGTTCTTCATCGTCCGCCGATTTCTCCTCATCGTTTTGTTTCTCATTTGGATCGCCAGGGCGAATTTTAGATGGTGGATCAGCAGTCTGAACGCACTGGAACGAGCTATCCTTAGAATCAGAAACTCTCCTGAAACCGCTATGACGAGCACACGTGGAACAGTCTTCCCCAGAATAACCTAAATTGCATTTGCATGTTCCCGACGAAGAAATGCATACACCCTTCCCGGAACACGGTTGACCATTGTAGCCCGGACACTCCTGTAGAGGTGCACCACAATCTGCCTTGCAACAGGATTTCCTGAACTGGGAGCATAGTTCTCCGATTTCGCAAACACCATTATCGCATTGCGGCTGAGTACTCACAGGAGGAAACACATCTTCAACGTAAAATGTGGCGAGTAAGGGATTCTCTGATAACGTATTCCAGAGCTTTCTGTTCAAGCTAGAGCAAGAGAGGGATTCTTGTCGTGGCCCAACCATAACCTCAAGAGCTATTTGATCCCTTGATATGACGGACAATTTCTTTACATGAACTATACTAACACTAACTCCCATTGCTTCCGCTAATTCTTTCTGAGAACCTTCATTGAACATCTCATTATCAGGGCCCCTGCCGTCACCCAAGGCTAGTACTTCGGCGCCACTGATCTCACTCTCGTTCGCAAAGAGTTTAAGAGGATGCACACACGAACACGAAGATCCATCTCCTTCGCAGACACCACATGCATCAACCTGCCCGGACTCGCAGCATATTCCATCTGCACCCAATTGCGTTGTGCATGGATCTCCGTTACGGTCCACAGCGGCCGCTGTGCCGTTGCATATTCCTATTGCATCCAAAGCCGAACTACCCTCGGGACAACATTCTCCTTCAGAATCAATAACAGGAGTAATACCTTCTCCTGCAGGATGGCAACAGTCACCAGCACTGTTGATTGCCCCAGATTGACAGCAACTCCCTGTAGGGAGCACAAGTCCACCTTGCTCGGTGCAATTGGTCTGTTTAATATCGCAGGCGTCCCCTAGCCATCCTGCCCAGCAAAGGCATTCGGGATTTCCATCTCGGTCTACAACACACTCTCCAAACATACAACTGAGTGTGTCACAAGGACCGCAAGTACTGGGAGTGCATTTCTTCGTGGAAACCGGCATGGTAATATGCGCGCACTCAGAAGCACTTAAAATCTCACTGGTCAAACTATCCAGGCACGTTACGTTTCGATTCTGAATGCCGGTGGAATTGGTACACGATCCTGAACCCATTTCACAATCAGACCAGGAGGAAACAGACCGTCGAGGTTTCAAGCAGCTCTGTGTATTGCACTCCGTCATCCTTGCTGGCTTTTTGTCGTCTAGTTCCACTATGCACTCTATATCGGGTAACTCCTCTGTTGAATCCGTTTTCAAGCACGTAACAGTACGGTTACGGATGCCACCACCGCATGTAACATTGCAATTACTCCATGAGGAGACTTTCCACTTAACTCGTCCACATGGAGCGTTAGAGCAGCTCTTCGACCCCCCCGGTCTTTGATTAGCGTCACACAATGACGCACTCACAGGTCTTCCCGAAATCTTATCCTTGCACAGCACGGTGCGTTCCTTCTCCCCTGGGCCACAGGTGCTGTCGCAATCGCTCCACCCAGATGTAATCCACTCATACTCATGGCAGCGGCGAGCGATACAAGACTCGTTCGACGATGGAACCGTAGTATTCAAAGACAAACAGAGGGAGTCATCCTCCAATATTTCTCCTTCTTTCGAAGCACATGCGACGGTTCGGTGGCGGATACCATATCCGCAGTCAGCGGAGCAGTCAGACCACGGACCCGCAACGAACGAGTTTGTTGGATTTGTTCCATTCTGACAATTGATATCGGTAGAGCAAACCGTCCATTCAGACGGTCGGAGAGTCGAACTACAGGACGAATCGGGAAGGATGAAGGAGGAATTGATGCCACACCACACATCTCTGGTCTTTATGCCGGGGCCACAGAATGATTGGCAACTACTCCAACTTCCCGTTTGCCATCTTTCCACTGAAACTATAGAAAACAAATCCGACTTGGTTATGTACCTGGCAGATGTACTTATATGGCAATAAGGACGCGAAGAGATGAAGAATCCTGGGGAAGACACTACGGATTCAGGGGCCAAACACAGAGTGGTGTCGTTCACAGTGGGATTCACTACCTCGAATTCCTTTTCCTCATACAAGTTGTCTTCTTGTAATAATGATAGCGAGTACAAGGGTGACGCTGACATTGTTTCCGGGCCCTCAAGAGTCGTGTTCATCTCCGAAAACTGCAAGCGCTCCACTGGGTTGTCCTTATCGTTTTCGACGCGATCTGTGTCACCCTTGCCCCAAGCCCATGCAATAGGAATACAGGAATTTCCGAATGAAATATCGTACTTTGTTGCACTCGGTTCCAAGAATGACTCAATCATAACGGATAGACGAGATTGCAACTGGACCTCCAATTGAAGCGCAAAACATTTGCCTTTCACACAAAAGTTCAGTGTCACAGAGTCCGTTTTCGACGCACCACTCGCACCCAAATTCGGCAAAATGTCCAAATTGTACTGAGCGACAGAGGCCGATGCAGAAACGAGACGTATCCGCGTCCATCGGGATTCAGCAATACCACCTGCTGGGCTTTCGGCAGTCACAACTGGAGCCTCATTTGCAAACGACCCCGAGCCGTCGTTCCTTGTTTTGCTCCTTGTATCACCGTTAGTCGTACCGCTATTGAGAGCATTGAAAGCATTGAAGGCATCCGTGAAATCCTGAGCTCCCCCAAACCGTCTACCTTCATTACCTAGCCATTCTGGTGGCCGGTTAGAGCCCATATTTTTGATTCGATCTACGATATCAGGAGCGATTGAGACCGTAAACGGTATCCTTCCTAGTGCAGTGGGCGGAAGACTAACTTTTCCCGGCATACGCATATTCGCTGAAGGTAGTACAACCTCATCCATGTTGTTGACAAACCGACGACGACATATCCCGTATAAGTCCAAGACTGTTTGCCGACTCGCGTCTGTTCCGACGATTACCCAGTCAACAGAACATGAACCAAAGTACCCCGAACATGCCCTCTGGCCATTCAAAAGCAGATCAACGGAGAAGCCGTTAGGATCAAACCTTCGCATCGTCTTTAATTGCTGAAGTGTAGGTATCTCGTAGGATGCCATGTTTGTAATACGCTGCCAGTCGACCGGTATAATGTTGCTTGAACCGTAGAGATCTGAAAGACAATAGCTGGAATCATTACTGCATGCTCTAGACGAAATATCTATCCAAGGGATCCCAAAAACACGAGGTAATCCTTGTTCCCATACTTTACGGGAGTCTGCAGAAAACGACCTTCGCCAATGCTCACCAAAGTGCAACGCGATATCGTCATGCGACATATCACTGAAATCAGGAATAGCACCTGTTGGAAGGAAGAGCGGATTAGAAAACGTAGATAGAGGGCTACTGCATAGACCCCCAGATATAGTTTCTGGGGATGGAAAAGAAAATACTAAACTTGCTTCCAACGTATACCTCGCAATATAACGACATGAGACAACAGACCCATCCACAAACGACACTCGAACCTCGTCATCGTCTATCTGAACCGTAAGGCTTCCAACAACAACCCTAAACTTGTTCCTCCGCCCGAGATTGAACTCTTGTCCATCAACTATTGCGAAGCCATCATCATTTACAAGAACTGACGGAAACAACTTCCCAGCAGATGCTCCCGTACCTCGTCGAAAGTGCCAAGATGATATACTCACGGCCTGTATATAGGAGGTGCTTCCATCCCACTGTTCAAGCAGAGCATCCACGGTGAGACCATAGCGACTGTCGGCATATACAACATGCGGCCCAAGCCCCATATACTTATAAGAATAACCGCTGAATGTGCGAAAGTTACAAAAGCCCCATAAATTAGCGGACAAAAACCTAAACGGCTGGAAATCCACAAAAGAATCACTTATTGAGTCAGATACGTTTCTAGAAACAGCTAAGTCAAAAGACGATCTCTCTACCGATACATTCACCAATCTTAATTCTTCGCTCCACCGTCTCGACACAGCCGAACCTGGAAGCAAGTAATCATGAGGCACCACAACTTCCACAGTAGCTGAAAACACTACTACCACTTCTCCGTCCACTTGAAAGTGAGGATACACCACCAACCAGTGAGTTCCATCGCGTTCCTCGATTTTCAAGTTAGCCCTAGAAACAACATCTTCATGGGCTATTGACGGCTCCATGCTCACCCAACGAATAGAGTAAGGCGAGTTGTGGTTCAGTGTAATTGGGATCCTAGACACCCCCGAAGACGATGTTTTCACACTCCCTAAACTCTCGAATGAGACATACAGCATTGGCGGTTGCTCCGACGGCGTAGGGCGGGGAGAAATTCCTGGAGAAGGTGTCGGAGTCGCCGTGAGAATCGTCAGATGGAAAGTGATTGTGTTGGATGAGAGATACTCAGAATGTTTTGCATAGGCGTCAACTGTATACTCCCCAGCTTCATCCAGGGTGACTGGCTCATCAAAGGGCCGGAATACCTTGTCTCTGGGAGTCGCTCGCATCATTATCGTAGCTGCTGGGTTGCTGTGAGCTAGCTCAACCACAACTGCAGAACCGCTAACGCTTTCCTCTGGTCTCAAGAAGACAGGCTCTTCTAACACAGGTGGAATATGTAGAAGCTCCTCAACAAATGTGTCATTGCATCCTTCGTCTTCAGGCATAATCCCATCAGGTCGACAGTATTCGCGAATAGCTTCAATACAATCTTCACTCGGAGGGCTTCCTACACAAGAGGCGCAGAAGCCTGGATAAGATGAGGATACCCTATCGTCAGTACCAGTGTTTACTTCCATGGGCCCACTACGCGCGGCACATTTTCCTGTCGAAAGAGAATTTTTCTTCGTGCATATGCGCTTCCCGCTGATTGGTTCAGGTGGACACTCAGAGTCGGACCGGCAAGGAACTGTGCACGCTCGCCTTTCCCAATCACAGACTCCACTGTCGCATTGGGTATCACCATCACAGCAAGCGCCAAACTCTTGACCTAAAAACACAGCAGTTTTTGGTACACACTCTTCAGTCATGTTAGGCATTGTAAGGTTACATTGGTCACAAGGATTATTCGGAATAGTCTTGTTGAAAGGACACACACTTCCACAGTCGAACGGACACACATCAGGAGATACTTGCTCGTCGCAAATTCCATCAAAATTACATACAACAGTAGGACACTCTTCACTCTCCAGTCTTTCTTCGCTGCCCCCTGAACTGACTTCGAAGTCACCGATAATTCCCTGTACCCAGTCATTATTGCATGTTATGTCGTTTCTATGTCTTCTGCAATAGTCCAGGATGGTTTCAAAACAAGTGTCCGATACAGGATTCCCTAGGCAGTACACACAGAATCCGTATCCATCATCACCGATACGACTGCGCGCATCGCAAATTCCCCGTTGATCAAAAGGGGTTTCTTTAATGCATGTAGGCTTAATCCCACTGCTGGAGGCTATTGGACATTCACGATCGTTGGTGCAAGTCACACTACAAGCTCGCTGTTGCTTATCGCAGAAAGCTGCAACAGAAGAGCAGAGAATGAGTTACTGACGGAAAAGGGAATTCAGGGCAAGAAAACAAGGTACGTACTGAACTGATCGCACTGAGAGTTGTCGCTGCAGCAGTCTCCAAATATACCACCAGAATCTGACCCCCTACAACGAAGAGTAATCTCGCGGAAATCAAAGCACGAACTGGCAGGAAGGCATGGCGAATTGCTTCCTGGTTCGAAAGGACATCCTGGGACGGCCGTGTCGGAATTGGGTGCATCACATGTCCCAGAGGATAACAAGACTCTCCTTTCCCGCGATACCACATCCTCCTCAGCATATGCATCTTGATGACGCAACACCAGCGCCAGACCAGCAGCAATCCCGATGAGAGACACAACCGTGCGGCTCCGTTCCATTCTCATCCTGAATTTTGCTTTAGTACATGCTGCACAACCAAACAAACCCAAACTAACACTTAATATTCCATTCGACTCTGCAGTCGATAAATTGTCTTGCTCTTTGCTCCTAGGGTAGTTTTTGTTCCCCTGCCTAGTCCCCTTATTCGAACCCCGCCCCCTCTCCTTGCGACAGAACGTCCTAGCGAACAGTTCTGTCGACTTGCACACTACACACACACACCACTTTCCCTTAAATGAACGAGAGACGAGAACCCAAGTGTAAATATCACGCTTGTACATACATGTAATGAACCGGTTTCTGCTGCTTTGCAAAAAGACAATACCGGTGGTAGTAGACGGTCTTCTCAGAGAGCAGAGCAGCACAACTGCCTACTGTACGGTACTCTCTGGCAAACAGTAAACTGGGACTTGAAAGAAAAGACAGTCCGGTTGACAACAACAACAACAAGACAGGACTTTTGGACTGCTCCGACAGTCTACTCGTCGGTCACGGCCAATTTAAGCTCGTCGGCCGATACAGTTCTTCCCCCAGGTTGAAGTCTTGCACAACACAGTAGATAGCGGTTGTACCCGTGGTGTACAACTCTATACAGTACCCGGTATACGTGATTATTTTTTATTTTTTAAAAGTTAAACATGTTTGACTTATAGTTTGTTCACACAAGGCAAGGTCGAGAAGACTTATTACAGCCGACGCAAAAAATTTGACTGGCGATCAGTTCAGGAGGTCTTCGGAGACTTCGAATACTGTATCTCACTTTAGCACATACCTGGTATGCAAAGCTAGCCAGGGTTCTTACAAGCCAGCCAGGTTTCTTACAAGCCAGCCAGGTTTGGCTTGGGCAAGCCACGGTCATATCGAAGGAATGTTTGTTCTATATTATACCCTTTTTGTGATTTTTATACAGGGGAATATAAGGAGAAGGCATGTTCCCGTCTCTGTTGCGTGTCAACTTCAACTAGCGTCCCCAGCTTCGGAAGTGCCTGTTAGCTTCGTCTGTGCCTATCTGGGTACGCTATATTGGGGCATAGCTAAATGCACACACTTCCGCTACATTCTACCGTCCTTTGTATGATAATCAGCAGCGGGTTTGAACGAAGTTGTGCAGAGAACTAGGGTGTCAAGAGCTTGCGACCTGGCTTGGGTTTGGCTTGGGCTTCGCCGCCCAAGCCAGCCAGGCTACCCCCAGGTTGAAGTCTTGCACAACACAGTAGATAGCGGTTGTACCCGTGGTGTACAAGTGCCCTGGCATATGTCTGGACCGATTTTCCGCAGGTTTTCGCGCCAATTTTCTCAAAGATTTTAGCGTATCTTCACAAAAGCATCATCATCTGGAGGGCCGTATCTTTGACATGCTTGCCATATTTTTTGCACTAAAAATAGCGCCAGAATCAGCGTTTTCTGGCGATTCCCGTGGTGGGGTCTGCTTCCCGCACAACACAATCATTTCTGTGGGATACCCACCGAACATTCAAATTTCAAGTTGCACCTCGTCTGCCAAGGTTCGCGAACTTCGGTAGTGGAGGAATTTTGATTGAGCTCTATTTTCCCGAAGAAAAATGCAGTAACTTGTTGTAAATTAAATAAATAAACTTTTCATATAACCGATTTTTCTAAGGATGAGTAAAAGGCTCAATAATACCAGTCGACGCGCTGAGAGTTCCCCAAGTGGGCGGCAGGCGAAACTTCAAGCAAGCCAGGCCATCGAGAATATCTCTCCAGCAACGACGACAATAACCCCATCCCAAAAGCGTGCTCGTAGTGAAAACTTGAGAGAATATCGTGAATCACGAAAAGCTGATATTTCGCTTACCAACAGCACCAGAATAAGCCCGTTTGAGAAGACGTTGCGATGTTGTGAAGAAGCCGCACGCGAGATTGGCGACAGTGATAGGGCTTTACGAGAGCTGCGTAAGATACAGATACCCCTTGGCACTAATGAAGTGATATCACATACTGTAGCTACAAATGTCATAGTTCTATATGTCGTTTGCATCACTTGCATCAACAAAATAGGCGGTGACGCTAGCCCAGAAGTAATGAGGTCTCAACTTCACAAGAGTCTGCCACACGGATTAGACATTGGCTCGCAGCTGACAATTTGGACAATGAATGTCGCAAAGCTAATGCCTGCATCGAAGAAGCAATTAATTGAGTTGGTGGGGGCATTTAATGGGGTGTCTCGCAGCAGCGTAACTCGGATTCTGCAAGAATATTTCGCCAAAGCAGAAGTTCGTCAAGGGGAGCGGACCGGACGACCACTGAAAGATCTCCGTCTTTACCATGAGCCCGTGGCTCAATATGTAAAGCAGCAGAACGCTTTTAAAGCTCAAGTAACTATACTTGAAATACAAAACCACATGAAGGCTGTGCATGGATACTTCAGCATGGAAAGCATCCGAAGGATCCTGGAGGAGACGGACCACATACATGTATTCGCCAAGCCTCGGGCCGATCCGCTCGGAAGGTGGACAGAAGAACGCAAACAGCGCACCATCTCCTATCTCTGTTTCCTTTTCAACGCAATAAAGGGGTGTCAGAAAGGCCACTGTGAGCTAATCTTTTCCGATGAATCGTGTGCACATGTCAACCGGCAGTTGGAAAAGACTTGGATTCCTCGCAATGAGCGGTTCGTCAAGCAGCACGCAGGCGGGCTGGGCTGCAGATTGGTGATGCTACATTGTTTCAGTTGGAACCACGGGCCACTATTTGTCTCTAACGACAATAACCACACTCCTCCTGAAACAAGTCTAGATGACAGTCTCGAGGAGGGAGGTCCGGAAACCTGTGAGTTCATATTTCGGTCCGATTCACCAGGGCAGGACTACAAGCGAAACGTCACCGGCGACCTCTTTATGAGCTACTTCCAAAACCGAATAGTAAAAGTTCTTAGAAGAAAGTTTCCACAAAAGCAGTGCATATTGGTTCTCGATAACGCATCCTTCCACAACCC